>SJJU01070248.1:0-10236 GCA_012932125.1 Conopomorpha cramerella
TTTTTCACCCTCGATTTTTATATTTTTTCCAGATAATTTAGCGTATTTTAAGATGCTATTTTGAATTATTTGGTCTGAGACTACTTAGTTTTAAAGTTATGATTTTTATTATTTTGATTTCCTATTCACCCCATTACCATATTTGCGAGGCTGGACCTAAGCTGGATCTTGGCATTAATTTATTGAAAAAAAAATTGCACGTCACAAATTTGACATTCGTTTTCTTCGCGATCAGTCAGTCAGTCACTCAAGGTTTGTTTTGTGTTCGTTATTCGCAATTTAGTTTTCCTGTTCATCATTTTGCTTACGCTGGAGAGACATCATGAGAGTTGATTACGTGAAAGCAGATTCCAGAAAACTCCCTAAACTGGAGAATATAACTTTAATGGAGTACATTGCTTCAAACTGCATTAGTTGCATTAGTTCAGCAAATTTTAGGAGGGTATAAAGTGCCCCAAACTAAACAAATTATAATATGTGGTAAAAGACTGGAAAATCTAGTTATAAAACAAATTGAGCGGAAACTGAATATCAGCATAAGCAAATCAGGCTTTGTTCTGATTAATGGAATACTTGGAGCATCTCCTGACGGTGTTACAGATGATATTGTGGTTGAAATAAAATGTCCAGCTTCAGAAAAAGCTGTACAGTCTTACATAAAACAAAATGAAATCAAGATCAAGGCATAAGCGACTATAAAAATCGACTTTTAGAGCTATGGGAGTGAGCTCATTCGATAGAGAAAAAAAAATCTAAGTAGGATGGCATTCATAACTCAATTTGGCCCAAAATGTCGCTTATGCCCTATTTACCCCGAACCGTCGATATATATTTCCTAAGATATTAAAAAGTGCTCAAACTTAATAAAAAACATTACAATTTTATTCACTTTTTATTATTTCTCCTTGAAGATTTATTAATTCACAAGCATTGGTAATTCCACGAGAGTTCAAAAGAGATTCAATTTCTTTAAATCCCCTATCTGCTAAAACCACTGAATCATGTGTTGTGTCAACAGCAGCATATTTTGGGGTCTCTTAAAACTGGTTTTAGTGGACTTGTCCAACATGTGGGTTGTAGCCTGAACTGATACCTGGAACTGAACATTTTAAAAATTAGTTTTCTACTGAATATGCTTTTGACCAGATTAGCATTCCTAGAAGAGGTGAAGAAAATGTTACATAGTTACAACAGTAATATCATGCACAGTGGGTATCGCATGTAGAGTTGAAAGATCATCAACATATATGACAGAACTCATTTTACAATGAAATCATGGTCTATCCCACTGGGAGATAAGTGTAACATTTTGTATGTGTGTACATATTTAACAACTCACTCTAAAAGGCTGTGGCTGCAATGAAGCACTGCTTGATGTACTTAGCATATTGATATTGTCAAGTTTCCTTTTCCTTGACTGATAATCTGAATTGGATTGACTAAAATTTTTTTCAATTCTAAACAAGGCTAAAACAGAATTTGTTTATTTTTTTATTTCAACGCTGAATAACTGTCCATACCTGGTCCTGAAAAATAACTGAAACATTTCGAAAAACTGCAATCTTCAATCTTGGCTCCTTATTTTCTGATTTGAAATAGGTAGTAATTTATCAAGTCTTGCTTTGGCTGAAAATTATCAATGTTTTAAAAGTTGGAATACCTAGTACATTTCACTAGAGACTAGAAGACGTTTCGCGATGTCACCCGCGTAAAACACATTCGTAGTTAATTAGTTAGCACATTAACACTCTTAAGCAATTACTCCGCTCTGTCTATTGGTAAAAAGCGCAGGTACCTTCAAAAAGGGACCGACTTTGTTTTGTAAAGATTATCAAAATAAAAATGCACTTTACTTTTTTGTACTTACATCAAAGTGGTCCGCGCAACAATATTGGGTGTAGGTACAGTTTATAGTAAGCCACATTAGCTTGACGACACCACTTTTCCCTTAAATCTTCCCTAATTCGAACGATTGTTTTCGTACTATTTTTTGTATCATTCATTTCCACATGTAGGAACAAAACACTTTTTGTAACCTTCCATAATCAAAGAAAGAAATTCCGACAAAACAACTGGAAATTAACAAATAACCAAAAATATAGCGATGGACTCAACATTCAGATCAGAAATATATTAATATTAAATTAGGTTATGTTATTGTTATGAAGTATATAGTAGTAGGTACCTACCTACTGCTGTCATTAGGTTTAGTGTTTTTCGCAGATAGATGACTTAGATCATAAACTTTAGATACCAATTAGTAAGGTCAAATAAAGGTCATACATATTTTTCTTGAAATATTATTAATCATTATTTTTTTTTACTATCCGAATAGATAAAATTGATAGCTGACCCTAGACCTCGAAATGGTTTTGTAAATACAGCATTTATGAAAAAATGGACAATGCCCTTTGTACCTCTGGATCCAACTCAATACCATTACGGCAGCACTGTTAGTTACTGTAGGTGTTAGGTTGGCACCTTTATTTTTATAAAAAAATCTTCCCATCCAGTAACAGTGTTACAGTTCAAGGTGTGACTCGTTGGGAACAAAGGAGTATTTATATGGGTCGATGCCCCTTCCTAAGAATCTTTGAGCAGTGATATTGATCTTTAAATTTCTCCATATAATCATTAATTAATATTGTAAGGTGACCATAATTTAACAACGTTCATGAATGATTTCTACTTAATCGTCCAGTGGCAATTAAGCCTGTATTTTAATTTTTATTTGATTGACGATCTGCCTGAATTTTCAGGGCCCTTGTTTCTCCTTGTTATGACAGATGGCGCTAGCTGTAGTAGGGGGAAAAAAGTCATAGAAATGACTAACTTCAAGCAATCCGTATTGAAGGCGACAGTAAATATTTTTTATTGATTGTCTACATGTTACAAAAGTGTCTGAAGTCTAAATAACTCACAAAAATAATAAAAAACGCACTAAAATATAACTGACAGCAGTCCCCCTGGATACCAACCAGCGACATCTAGATAAGAAATTTTTAGAGTTTGAAAAACCCCATCATGCGATGCGATATGGTCTAAGATCGCATGGTATTGAATCGATTCAAAAGATCGATCTGCTAAAAATCGATTCCAATCGGATATCCCTTGTCCGATGAATGTTTAGTTTTACTGCAGCAGATTTCCGAATCAATCTATGAGTGTAATAGACATTTTTATCGCGGCGAAATACGTTATGTTCCTCACCGCAGGCGAGGACAACGGGGTTATGTGGGACTCGCATCCACTAAAACCTCACGGTGACCACTGGCACGTTAAATTCAATTCAATTCGTTTATTGCACTCATGGTACAGCAAAAGTTCTTAAATAAATAACAAAGTATCAAACATGAACCCTGTGAGGGCAAAAGCAACAGTATGGTTAGTAGTACACTCGCCATGTGTGAGGTACTAAGTACACTTACAACTATAAACTAAATTACAACTAAATCCTACTCTTGTGAACGTTAGAGCCTACATCCAGGGGTGCCAGGCGCCGGTTAGTCCGATCTTTCAACCTGGGTTGGATTCTAGGAATCGCCTGTCCTAGCATCCAATCTAGCTGGGTTGGATGATACATATGTTTTTATTGTTCTCCGATTTTCCAACCTGCTAATGTACATTCGAGTAGGTACATAATTATATTGCCCACTCGAACAATATGCCTAATTACATACATTGTAATCACCTATTTTGGGTAAAAAAAGATTATTTTTCTTCAGAATGTACTTACACTATGTCTACAAATATATTTTTCCTAAGGTTGGAAAAACGGACTCTGCATCCGAGAGCAAATCCGAATTTCCAACCCAGCTAGGTTGGATACTAGGACATACGATTCCGAGAATCCAACCCAGGTTGGAAGATCGGACTAACCGCCAGGCCGGGCTTGGCCCTCGCGGACCATATCCAGGAATCTGAGGTGAGTTCTGCAGGACGCAATGTGACTATCCATAACGTAATTCCCTTTGGAAAAATTTATAGGTAGAAACCTATACAGAGTGTATATAAGGATCTAGAGCAATGGTCTTAGAAACGTTGTTTGGCACGTCAATATGAACAACTTTTACTATGGCGACAATGCGGGGCAAAGCAATTTTTTTTTATCACATCCATACAAAATAGACAATTTTTTGCCCCGGGGGATGATTTTTGTACATGGATGAAACATTTTTTTTCATTTCCCCGCATTGTCGGCGTAGTTGTCCATATTGACGAACCCAACAACGTTTCTGAGATCTTTGCTGGGGGTCCTCTTACACGCACTATAGTCTTAACTTTACTATCTACCGGATGGCAAAAAGTAAACGGTACTTTTAAATAAAATAATTTTATTTACAGTTGACGACGAATACAAAATATAGACGTTTAAAACTTTTTGTACTTCAAGAAACTGCGATACTTTTTAGGATTTAAGCCGTATGCTTTTAGCCTTTCATCAGAAAGCTTTCCTAAGGGGTCACCGGCATCATTCTTTCCAGCATTTTTATTTTGACCTTTTCCCTTGAAATTATTCTTAAATTTATTTTTCTTGGATACTGGTTCTTCATTCTTACCACCAGCATGTTTTCGCTTTAGTGGATTACTATGATTTTTATTTTTATTGTCTTTCTTAAATCTTCTGTTGTCTGTACTACCACCTTGACTAGGTGCAACATGTTCTGTTTCAGTGCTATGTTGCGGATCCTTCTTTTTGTTCTTCTTTCTTTTGACCTTTGTCTCATTGTCTATTAATTTCGGACCGTCATTTACATTTCTATCAGCATCTGTGGTACTATCCTCATGTTTAGCAACCGTGACATAATTTTCCTTAACTTTGGATTCCTCATTTGTTCCATTTTCTACTAATGTTTCTACGTGTTTCCGTTTCTTCTTCTTTTTGCCTTCTGTCGCATTATTTTCAGGAACTTCTTCATTTTGAACTATTGTTTCAGTTGGAACATTTAATTCAGTCTCGTTTGAATTGTCTTTACGTTTTCGTTTCTTCTTCTCTTTAATTTCTTGACTGTTAATATCTGCTATCTGTTCTGTCACTTCACTCTCGTTAATTTGACTCGTATCTGTTGCTTCTGTTACACCGTTTTCTTTCTGTTTTGTTTTGTTCTTCTTTTTCTTCTTCTTCTTTTTAGCAACTTCTTCTATTGGTACTACTACTTCTGGCTCCCTGTGGAAAAAAAAACACTACTTATAGTTTTTATGCATAATTTATTGAGCATTTTATGATTATGGCGCATTGGAGATTTAGAGCATTTATATAAGCTCTTGCAAATTAGGGAGACATTAGCATTTACCTACAAAAAAATTGTAAATAAATTAATTAAATCCATAACAGATATGTACATGGTTTATAAATATTTTAAGCAGACGTTTAGATCAAAAAGTTTGTAGACATCTTCGGCGAATATAGGTACATATACCAGGTTGTGTCTGCCACAGTGAAAAGTATGATTCATCATCATCAGCCACATGATGTCGACTGCTGGGCGAGGGCCTTCCCAATGATTTCCATAATTTGGGGGAAATGAGAATAATCGTCACGCTTGGCATGCAGATGGCGATCGCAGCGGTGTTGGGGTTTAACTCACGGAGAGCGCTGCTGCCCGTTCTCTGGAGAGATCCCACGGTCGCCTCTTAGGGAAAAGTTGGGCTGGGGTGGTGATAGATCGATGGTCCCAATGAAAAATGTCGGTAGTGCAATTTTAGGAATATGTACTTTTCTACACCGTTAGATTTGCGATATTAAGATCTATAAACTTACGTAAAGACACCAAAGATTATTGTTATTGATTTAAGATTATTAGAAGAGAAGAGATTAAAGATTAAAGATTATTGTTATTAGCTTTTGTAAATTTGAAGTATGTACCACAAGTAGTTTAGTTTTGATATCCAAAACTAACTTCTATCTTCTCTCCTGAATATGTTCCGTTTTGTAGATCCGACTTTCTTAATAGGGACCATCGACATGTATTCTATTCCCCGTCACCACACGGCTACAATACAACATTCCATATTTTTAAAAGCATCACTTACTCAGGCAGTTCCTTAAACAGGCTGGGCAACATTTTCCTCTTGAGCTGCAAGTCTTCAGCCTTCTGTTGGTACGTCTTCACCTCGCTCTTCTCCACGTTCTCCGGCCGGTACTTGACCGTCTTCTTGAGTGACGCCCATCGGTTTAACTCCTTGTCGTCTGCTAGAAGGATCTGGATGGAATATGTTTAAGATTAACCTTCAAGATACTAAACTACACACATCAAAAGTGTCTAGGGATCAAGAACATTTTTAGCTCTAAAAAGAAATCTAATTTATTTAAATCAAATCTAATCTTCTGGATTGGTCTCCTACCTAATTCTTCATGCCTGTATCAATGACTTATCACCACATTTTGGATAAATTAATGAATGAATTCAGTTTTTGTAGAACATATTCTTGATTGCAATCTTCTAAAATGTACTTGATCTCTAGACACTTTTGATGTGTGTGTGATTTGTTAATATCAAATCAGGATGGTGGTCAAACGCTTGTTTATGGTGTTTAAGAAAAACTGTTTCGTCTCATGCTCGGGGATGTAAATAGAATACATGCTCCTGGCATATCGTAGGAGCTGGAGAGCTTCGGTAAGTTCTATTCTGGCTATGAGCTAGCATCAGAACGAATATTGACATTCTTACCACTCCAGACTAAATTAAATGTGATGGTCCACCCTCACGTGTTAACCCATAAACGCCCAGAAGTATACTTATTTTTTTATTGATATTGACTTTTATTACAAAGTAAGGGCCTTACTAATAATGGCTGAATTGCTATTTGGAAGATACACAAAGCTCAACTTAATTTGTCAGTTGTATGTCAAATACGGAATAACCAGTTCTTGTAGACCTCTAATAACCGTTGTATAAGTAATAACGCGTTTATTGGTAAGGGGGTAATAGTTCAAAATAATGTCTGTCACCGAGTCCAATGGGTTAATGACATTTTGACACGACTTTATCGATAGACCGTAACAATGACACCGCCTATATATTATATTATGTTACATTACTGTACACAAAGAGTTAATACTTGACTAATGGCAAATGGGCTAAAGCCCGAGGCAACTTAAAAAAAAACCCCAACATACCTCCTCAACCGTCAACCCAAAGCTATTGGGCACCGTTTCTCGATATTTGAACCTCGTGGGCAGATCTCCTGCTATCACATCCTCACAGTCCATCTTGTAATACTCTTCCATATACTCGTCGTACGTTTTGTCCGTCACTTCCGGTACGAACTTGGGCTTTTCGCTTTGCAGCAGCTTGGCGAGCTTCGACTTCCGCTTGCGGTTCCGCCGTTTCTTCCCCAGCGTCTCCTGGATCTCCTGCAGGAGCGTCGCGCGTGATTGCCTCGGATCATATTCTGCGTCCATCTGAAATATTTACAGAATAAATAAAATACTATGTGCAAATTGACCACCATCCTGCCTGATGTTAAGCAGCGATGTGGTCTACGATGGAGCACACTTGTTCAGTAGGTACTTATTCACCCCCTTAGTCGTTGATAATCCAGCAATCATCATCAGCCACATAACGTCCACTGCTGGACGAGGGCCTCCCCCAATGAGATTCGTAATTTGGGGTGAAATGCCAGTAATCGCCACGCTTGGCAGGCGGGTTGGCGATCGCAGTGGTGTTGTGGTTTAACTCACAGAGAGCGCTGCTGCCCGTTCTCTGGAGCGCTCCCTCGGTCGTCTCTTACGACCCCCATGACGGGAAAAGTTGGGCTGGGGTGGTGACACATGTATTCTATTCGCCGTCACCACACGGCTAAGCTAATCCAGCAATATTATTACGGAAAGTGACAAATCGATGAGTCAAATCATTCATGGAATAAATACAAAGACCATACACTTTAAGGCTTCTTATCCCAAAGCAAAGGAACTTGCTACGCAAATGCGCACACTCACATTGAACTCCTCGTCCTCACAGTGCGGACCTTCATCACCGTCCTGCGCCTGCGCACCCACTTCTGCATCTTCGTCGTACTCCTCCCAATTTTCTGGAATAATAATACTGATACTAAATAATAATATTTTTAAGCGCGTTTATACATTCGTGTATGCGAAAGTCTATGGGTTATCTATATTTAATTTCTTTACTTTTCATTATTTCAAGTTTTTGGTAAAGTCGAATCACAATTCGATTTTATAAAAACAAAATAACTAATAACATAATGAATTTTTATTCAAGCCATTACATAAGTGCTTATAAACTAAACAAAAGTATAGTAGGTACAATAGTGTATGAGGCTAAGCTTGCGGTTCAAGTAATAATCTGGCCAATCAAACTAGGAGAATCCTGTATCTTGAAGGCCAGTAGTCTCTGTTGAGTGTCAAGCCTGTTGCCCAAACAAACAGGTATTAATACAATTGCATGTATATAACAGGACGAGTCTACGCCTGAGTTTCGTTGCGTACCTTAATTAAGTGTGCGTAATTATCTACAGCTAATACAAATATTTAAACAATAGTGTTTACCCTAGGTTCAATAATAAGCTATTGCTCATAAATTACGCAAAAAATAAATAAATATATATATATTTACATTAATACCATTAAGATTTTTTGTACAGTTATTATTTAAGTGTGAAATATAGATAGATATATATCAATAGATAATCTAAAATTAAAAGTATATATATACATATATATAAATAAATATGTAACCCGAACATGATATTTGTTTAAGTAACTCTAGTTAATAGATCCTCGGTTTTATCATAGTCAATATTTTTTAAAAAGTTTGTTAATTTAATCTTTAGTTCGTGCATATTGCATTCATAAAAATTTATCTGTTTATTAATTTTACCATATAAATATTGGCCCAGCGCAGGAAAGCTGTGAGCGGCGAAAGCCGTACGGCAGATTGACTGCGCATGCGGTAGTTTCTGTCTCCTCGACCTTTGTTGCCCTATGGTCTTGGGGGCAGTTTTATGTACACGTAGAAGACAATGCAGTATATATAATTTCCTCACTGAGAGGTTACCGCATTCGTTATAAAGCTGTGTGGTGGGAAATCGATATGGTTTACCCATCATAACTTTCAATATTGCTCTTTGTGCTCGTTCTAAACGTATGATGATAGTTTTTGCTGCGCCACCCCATACAGGAATACCATAGGTTATAAGAGACTGGGCTAGCGCAAGGTATACTATATTGTTTACTGCAGGACTCGCAATATTTCTCAGTTTTTTGAAAATGTGGATAAGTTTCCTAACTTTGGTCGATAAATGGTCTATATGAGACCGCCAGTTTAAATTCTCATCAATTATGACCCCTAGATATTTCGTGGAGGTAACTCTTTCTAAGCTAGGACACATGCAAACCTCCGTGCTGCAATTATGTGCCACGATGGTGAAATTTGATGGCGGTTGATATGTTTTACGTAGAGAAAAAGCAATATAATTTGTTTTATTTGTATTAACGGTCAGTAAGTTTGATGAAAGCCATTTAAGAACTATTTTAAGCGATTGTTCAACATTATATTTAACGTCGTCCCAGTGTGAGCCGTTTACTACTAAGGCAGTATCGTCAGCATATGTAAAAATATCACAATTAGGTATTTTCATATCGCAGAGCTCATTAATATAAATTTGGAAGAGGGTAGGACCGAGAATGCTGCCCTGCGGTACGCCATAGTTTAACTGTTCCTCTTCACTAATATGTTCGTTAATTTTTACGCGTTGCGTTCTGTCTTTAAGGTAGTCTCTGTATATATCGATTCCCCTAATTCCGGTATTTTCCAATTTTAAAAGTAGTTGGGGGATGGAGACAGTGTCGAACGCCTTTGAAAGATCTAAAAATACGGCTATACATTTCCTCTTTTGATCGACATGTTTCGTCACAGTATCAATAAGCAAGCATAATGCATCTTCCGTAGATGTATGCCTTCTAAAACCGAACTGTTTTTTTGATATGACATGGTTCTTCTCTAGAAAGTTTACGAGAGCATTGTTTAGGTATTTTTCAAAGATTTTAGAGATTGATGGCAGAACTGATATTGGCCTATAGTTGTCGAGACTGTCTCCATCACCACCCTTGTATATTGGATGAACCAACCCGTTTTTTAGAACTTTAGGAAAGATACCAGCGTTGATGCTTAGAATTAAGATGTATGTGATCGGAGGGACAAGTGCTTGTTTGCATGTTTTAAGGACTTTAGAAGGAATGCCATCAAACCCTGTAGCACAATTGTCTCGTAA
>SJJU01070250.1:0-11285 GCA_012932125.1 Conopomorpha cramerella
CGGAGCCTATGTACGCAACGCAACGCTCGTACGGTGAAGGACAACATCGTGATGAAACCCGCACACCACAAGGTGTGTGTCTTACAACACGCACTCAACTACAGTTAAAAAAATATGAACGAAAATCTTCGAAATACTTACTGAAATTATATGTCAATACGTTCGGTTAAATACGCTTGGTGATCTGTGTGAATTTGCTTAGCAAGTGCCTACCCCGCTTTAGAATTAAAAGGCGTTTTTTTAAATGTCAATACACTTACTTTAGTGAAAAAATGATGAAGTGTCAGGCTTCATCCGCCGTGAAAAATGGTAATAATATCCTTGTCTTCCTTTACAAATTGCCTTCCTTCCATTCTTTTCGAACTGAGGTAGCTCGAGGTCAAGGATCTTGCAGCGATCGAACGATGACGTTGAGAAGTGCCTGAGAAGAACAACACACTGTTAAATACGTGACATGTCTCAGAATTGCTTCTCAACACTTTCGAGGACACTGATCCAGAAGTAATAGCAATTTTATTGTCGTCCGCGGACAGGCGACGCGCGTCCTTGAAAGTTTTGTTACCGCTCTGTTCTTGGATTTTACGTTTCTATGTTTTTAAAGGATTTCATGATTGCAAATTGTGCTAATGCTTTTGCGAGTACTTTTTGTGTATTTCCTTCGACAAATGGTCCCCCTTTTAGCCCTCCCCCTCCCCTCCCTTGCCCCTCTCATTCGAATGATGCGAAAACTTTTAATTCATTTTTCGTGGATCGCTTAGTGAGCGATTATTGCGTCGAAGACAAATTACTGCGCGGTGATGCGGCCTTAATGCTTTGAGAAGATTTTACACTAAGGCCCGTATTATCAAACTCAAGCACAGATCTTACCGAAAATAACATTTTTTTTTCTGCTTTGCGGCCGTACCATAATGCCTTAAATTGTTTTCGTTGGAAGGAGCATGAACATTGAAGAGTATGAAAGGCTTGACTTGAATTACAAAATAAGGAATCCTGTGGTAAAAGATGTTACGGGTTTTATCCTAGAAGATAGTGGGCGCTAATATCAAACATAAATCTTCTACCATAAAGCATTCCTTACAATCAGCCCAAATGATTCTTATTTGAAAGGACGATCTTTTAAAATATGATTTGTCACATACTGACTTCTGTTACTCACACAATATCCAGACTTTACGCAAACATAACCCGATGTCTTACGCCAAAAATCCGTAGATATCTGAAATTGTTTCACTCAACTCGTTCTGAGAGAAATACAAAGCGTTGCGAACAAGAAGAATCTCCGTCTGTGCGGCGACTTGGAGGGGCCACGCCACGTTTGCTGCTGGACCGCTAAAATGTTTTTCGATTCGCAGGAATTCTTTACCCTTCAGCTCATTGTGTTTACCTTTAAGAGGTCCCCGCGGAGCGAAGACTTTCACTTAAATAGCTGAAATACGTTCTCTTCTGAGATTTAGTTGTTCAACCTTTCGCTCGTTTTGGGGGAGATATTTTGACGAAACAATCCTTTTTGGACGCGAGAAAGATTCATTTCTCAACTGACTCTTTGTTTCTGTATTTGTTTTGATGTGAAAAGCAGGAATGAATATTTTTTAACCGTATTTTTTTTGTAAAGGGACCAAGATGACAATAATAAACAACACTTTCCGTAGACTATAGACACTTTCCATTGACCAGATTGGTGATGTCCTGGCCGAAGGTGGCGTGAAAAGTACTCTAAAACGGAGGTCATGTATGAAAAGATGTATGAATGTAGATGAAGCGAAAGGGGTCTGTAGTCTCTGCCTACCCCTCTGGGAGACAGGCGTGAAGTGTATGTATGTATGTACTTTGCAAAGAATTATATTCGTTTTCCCATTAATGAAAAATACCACTAGACATTTCCGCCAATCTTTGACATCAACCCATGAGTGTATTATGAATTTATTACTTATAAAATCTTCTTTATGTAATCGTGCATCAATATCATCAATGCGAAATGCATCAATATCAAAAAAATAAGTGTCGTTGTGGCGAGGTCACGGGGTTTGTTACAACAACAGACCTTTTCTATGCTTCCACGTCGATATCTTCTGTTGATGGATCTGCAGAGACCAACCACGCGGTGTTATTGATGGACCGGAATCTGAAACAGATGACTGCAGTAGTTGATCGATTTTTTGCTAGTTTTGAAAACGTTTGTAAGGTAAGTCCACTGTTGTGTGTGTTCAATACCACCGATAGTAGTCTACAACGTGCCTTAAAAGTAACAGAAAAATATACACTATGGGCCTTAACAATAATGGCGGAATTGCTATTTAGAAGATACACAAAGCTCAACTTAACTTGTCAGTTGTATGTCAAATACGGAATAACTAGTTCAAGTAGACCTCTAATAACAGTTGTGTAAGTAAAAAGGCGTTTATTGGTAAGGGGGTTGAGCTGGAAGCCACGGGTACGCCGGTGGAATGTATAGTACTTCTGAAATATTGGTACAGTAATCAGGTAAATAGGGTAAGGTGGTTTGGTGGTATGTCTGATGAATACACACTGGAGTGTGGCGTTAGACAGGGTGGACTGTCATCCCCAATACTGTTCAACCTCTATATTAATGCGTTAGACGCTGAGCTCAGTAGCATGCATATTCACACTAACATACTACCTATATTTTAAAGTTATAATGTATAATGTATTTCTAATAACAAGATATGGAATTCATACATACATACATACATACACTTCACGCCTGTCTCCCAGAGGGGTAGGCAGAGACTACAGATCTCCATTTGTCACGGTCCTGACATACCCCTTCGCTTCATCTACATTCATACATCTTTTCATACATGACCTCCGGTTTCGAGTACTTTTCACGCCACTTTCGGTCAGGACATCACCAATCTGGTCTGTATATGTCCTTCTGGGGCGACCTCTACTCACCCGGGCCATTACATCACCCATATAAATCTCTTTCGTCAATCGACTTTCATCCATTCTCTTCATATGCCCAAACCACCGAAGCATGCCCTTTTCAATCTTGGTCACTACGTCTTCCTTCAAACCGCAACTTTCCCTTATCACACTATTAGATATGCAATTCAATGTTCTGAAATAAAATTCTATTATTATTATATTATTATTTACGCCTGGTTGAGCTCAGAAAAGATGTGGACTGTATAGGTGTTATATTATTTCGAGAAGATTACAATTGGCTTGCAAACAGGTAGACTTGATGTAAACATGAGCTGTGTCTTGATGTAGTTGTTGTAGTAGTGCCCGTTGAAGTCAAAGTGGCCGAGTAGTCCGCCGGGACCGGCGGTGGCGGGTCGCAGTTGAGATGGTGGGGGTCTCCCAACTACCACGGTCTGCGCGTTCGGTTACACGCAGAGCGTATGTATTCGACACGCCTTTTAATCCCAAAGCGTGGTAGGCAGAGGCACTTGCTAAAGCAAGTACCCACGGTTCACCAAGCGTAACGTAACCGCACCCCCTGTAACGTTGGGTTAAATACGCTTGGTGAACCGTGCTCTGCTTTAGCAAATGCCTCTGCCTACCCCGCTTTTCGATTAATAAAGGCGTGAAGTGTTTTTTTTTACTTTCATGAATGTTTTCAAAATAACAAGCTCCATGTTATTTATAATATTACTTAGAGCGTTGTCAAGGACTGGCCCAGATTCCTCAGACGCCACGAACGGGAATGTCCCCGGAGCATTGTCACGACAAACCCGGGGATTGTTTTCATTCAAATGCTAACTAGCCGTCCGAGCGTTGTACCGCAGTACCTACTGTAATGTAAAACCATGTTCTATTTTTGAATCACGTCTGCCTATGAAGAGAAAAGAGGATTTATTAAAAAGTTTCCGAGCTTTACTGTTTGTGACGGAAGCGTGGGACGGGCCGTGGACGCAAATGTTTAGAAGAGACTGAAACCTGAAATGCTTTTAAATGTTCTTTCGTTATTTTAACTTCTTGTCATTAAAGATTGATTTCCATAATAAAGGCTGCGGTAACTTTTCGTTTTAGTCTATTTTTAGTACAACCTTACTTAATTCAGGTTTACAAAGGATGGAATTCAATAAAATACTTGGACGTAGTCACAGAGAAAGGATTCAATCCACAAACAGTTACTTCGGAGATATTGGGCTTTAAAGTTGGATGCGCTATTGACCCGCCATACATGTGAATTGAGTCAGGGTACATAAAAAATTGGTTGTAGTGAACATTTTGTGTAAATGTTTTTTTATATGATGAATATGTAGCACCCTGGTATAACTAACTCAATTTCGGGTAAAGCTTGGATTGAGTCCTTTCTGTGTAACGTCCACTTGTTCCTTAAAAATGGTCTTTTACTTCCCACAGATTTTGGCCTTTTTTCGTATTCCCATGCTGTTTTTGTTATATATGAATTACATTTGAGAAATGGAAATAGGTGTCAGCTGCATTTCTTCCTGGAATATTGTAGGAGCCTACTAGGGATCTGTATATTTAGGATTATAGATACTATAAGCTAGAAAAAAATGTAATTAAAGGGTCCATATTGATATTCTTACCTTCTTATCGTACTGAATGAGGCTGACAGGTCCTTGTTTTTTTTAAACACATTAAACATGCATTTGACTACCATCCTGCCTGATGGTAAGCAGCGATGTGGTCTACGATGGAGCACACTGGTTCATTAGGTACCCATTCACCCCAGTGACTTGAAGACCTTCAGACTGTACTGCGCAGGAAACACAGAATCCGGCAAGTCAATCCACATCCTTGCTGTCCTTCCACATACATCCTTCTGACCTTCTGCCTACCCCCGTTTGGGAATAAGAGACGTGAGTGTATGTGATTCCGGTACTCTACCACTGCCTCTCCTCCTCCCACTCCTCTAATCACCCGGACCAAGTAACTGATGCATAAGTTTCAAGATCTTTCCACATCATCATCAGCCCATACTTGTCCACTGCTGGACATAGGCCTCTCCAATTGCACGCCACTGTGATCTGTTTTCGGCTTCTCGCTTAATTTATATATATAAAGATGGATAGAATAGATAGATAGATTATGTATATTTATACGATACTTGTTTACTCTTTTTATTTTAGTACTAGTTTAGAACATGCTCGACCGGATAGCGACACAAACTACCCATTACACTATATGTTTAGTTCCGTTATATATGAATTAGGTTACCTGGAAGAAATCGCTCTGAGCGATAAGGTCGCCGTTTGCAATCTTAACATTGTTAGTTTTACATTTTGTAATGTACAGTATGCAATAAAGGGTATCTTAATTCGTTCATTCATCTGTCAACTGTTTTTAACACATATATTAAGTCATATTTATGTTAAGTATACTTAGCAGTAAGCCTTGACGATTTGAAAAGATGCCAGTTTCTTTCCGGTTCTTCTGGCCAGTAAAAGAATTAATTCGAACCGGGGACGATTACTTTTGTTTTTAAAGTCATAAATGGCGTTCATCAAAGTTTGTGTTATCCTACTGTATCTCTGTATGTTATAGCACTTCATCATCAGCCACATAAAGTCCACTGCCGGACGAGGGCCTCCCCCAATGAGATCCATCATTTGGGGTGAAATGCCAATAATCGCCACGCTTGGCAGGCGGGTTGGCGATCGCAGCGGTGTTGTGGTTTAACTCACAGAGAGCGCTGCTGCCCGTTCTCTGGAGAGTTCCTTCGGTCGCCTCTTACGACCCCCATGACGGGAAAAGTTGGGCTGGCGTGGTGACACTGTATTCTATTCACCGTCACCACACGGCTCGCTATAGCACTTATAACCATGAAATAAATAAATTTAGACTTTGACATAGATTTTTTTAGAAATCTTCTCATTCTTTTCCAATATTGGCATCTAACTTGAAACAAAATTATATTAGCCAAGATAGAAAAGTGGATCCTTAAAGCGGGTTCTTTTGTATACTTGGGAGATTGCTAAGAAAACATTTGCATTGTTTTAATAATGTACGAACTAGAAAAGGTTTTCAGTGGAGAATTTTTGTTTACCATCTGTGTTCGGTATATTTTATTCACTTTGTTCAACGTTAAATAAAATAAAAGGATTACTGTTACAGCGATTCGTTTTACTTATGCAAACCTAATTGAAAGTCTTAAGGTACAGTGTAAGTGGATTTTATTTAGTAAATATCTTTACATAGTATATAGTATGACAGTAATAAAGTTTGACAGTACATGACAAAAGAGTTCTCTTAATAGGAGAACTGTCATCAGAAGTCTTAGGGCCTTACTAATAATGGAACAATTGCTATTTCGAAGATACACAAAGCTCTTAACTTAACTTAAGTTGTCAGTTGTATGTCAAATACGGAATAACCAGTTCAAATAGACCTATAATAACCGTTGTATAAGTAATAACGCGTTTATTGGTAAGGGGGTTAATATTTTACTAGTTGAAGGCGGTTCCTTTTTCCTTAAAGTTATTTTGAAACAAAGATCTGAGATAACGATATTATAAATATTTAAAAAATCGTCCCACGAACGAAAAAGTTTTCAGATTATGAAGCTTTATACACACACATCGAATCCACTTCAACTTTCTGACAAAACCCACAACTTCGTTTCTGAAGTCATTAAAATCATAAACAATAATAATAAAACCCTTTTTGGTGCAAACATATTTTACAGACCATTTTATGCTGCTTCGTATCCATCTCTGCTTTTCACAGATTAAAATTTTACTAACATACAAAAAAATACTCTTCACGCCTTTTAATCCCAAAGCGGGGTAGGCAGAGGCACTTGCTAAAGCAAATACCCACGGTTCACCAAGCGTATTTAACCCAACGTGACAGGGGGCGAGCCCATCGCCGTTATAGGGTTCACACACCTTGTGGTGTGCTTATTGTAAAAACGCGATGGAGGTATTAGGTTATGCAACTCCGTAGCACACTCTTCGAAATACACCCGATAGAAGACACATTTAACCTCGCGGCGATGCTCTAGGCTTTGCTATTCTTTACTTCTTTTTAGATTTGTACCAATTGCACTCTGTATTGTTTTGTATTGTACATTTTAATAAAACTGACCCGCACCTATGTTTGCCTATGTTGTGAGGTCGACTCGTAGATAATACTTTAGTATTAAGTCCACCCTTTGTACCTTTAGTGCAATAAAGAATTAAATAAATAAATAAATTATGCTACATATCGCTTATTTACTGCAACAACGCGATATTTCACAAAATTTTATTATTGTAAAAATAACCCTAAGTAATAGTAATAAGATTGTTATTTCAAGAGTGTCACATTTTGCGATTTTTATGGCCTAATGGTTTTGTTATCCTTAGGTTCTATTCACCCCATTTTAGGGATTATCAACGGGAGTGTATGTACTTTTATATTAATTTCCTTTCGCGTTTAGTCTCTGCTTGCCTGAAATGTATATCTCTGTGCCGGAAACAGGACGAGCCGCGGTCCCGGGAATTTCCGTCTAGAGAGTTGACAAACGAACATATTTCTTTACAAATTCAAATTAAATGACAAATCATGTGTTGCAGTTGATATTGTATACGTGGACGCCCCGCAATTTCATTCGCGCAGTATTTGTATTGATTTCTATTCAAAAATACTATCACCATGTTTCAAAACCAGAACTCGTAACGTTTTCTCATCTAAATTTCTACCTCCACAGGGATAAATATTGAAAAATCTTCTCTAATCTCATATAAACAATATCAGGGATAATCCCACCACCACCCAAGCCCTACCTGCCTCTCTCTCTATGGGCCGTTCACTGGAAACGTGCGCGTCTACTTGCTGCAGCCTCTTTTCAACACACACGTTTTCTTGACTCCATACAAATTATCTTTGTCCATCCCTGTTTAGTTGCTGTTGATTGCAGAAATTATAAGCACGTTGTTTTCACTCCAAAACTATATTTACACCAAAGTTTATTTACAAAGTGACAGCATATTGACAACTAACTGACAGTGACATAACATAAAATGTAAAAGCTTAACAAAAAAGGTTCCACACTAAGTTGCTTCGCTTACAGTTGCCAACTCTCCCCCTTCTGGGGCATGACGACCACATTACGGAGACTTCGCGTCGGGTTCTCGTCGCGTCTTCAGTCGTTAACAGGCTTCGTGTGTTGGTTAAACACCATAAGAAAACCCCTGTACAAAATTTCAGTCTTCTAGGGTAAAGGGTTTGGGCTGAGCGTTGCTTGATGAGTCAATCATGAGTGAATCAGCGAAGACTTTGGCTGGTATTCAGAGTCGTAAGACGAAGTCGGTCTAAGTCTCAGAACTGTCAAATGCAATGTAATCTCAGTCACAGCAAAGAATTTGTATTCACAGTTGAGAAACAGTCTCGTAAGAATCGGTCAATTCTGAGTCTTGAGCCTCGAAATCGGGTTCTAAGGGCGATTTCAGCGTAGGTTTGACAACAGTTTAAACTGTGTGGTGTACCGTTTGACAGTTTATTAGTGTATTTTCTTGAATTTGTAATGATAACTGAATAAAAGGATTGGAGAACTGAGAGTAACTGATGAATTTTGTTAGTCGTAGCATGATTTTGTAGATTATTGACAACGATCTATTACTTAGCTCAATAAGATCAAGTTCAGATGAGAAAACGTACAAAATAATGAGATATTTCAGTGAGATTCAAGTTCGAGCTCTGCTGAGACGCTCTAGGGGAAACTCAGAAGCAACGACTTTGAGTGCCAGCCTTTGAGTTTTAATAAAGTAGATGTGAATTGAGTTTCATTACGGACTACTTGTCTTTGTCTACTTTCAATGTAATGGGAGGTTTTCTGACAGATGGCTTATTAAAGTTCTAAGAAATGCCGATAGATGGCACTACCTAGACAGGGGTAAAAGAAATTAATTCGAACCGGGGACGATTACCTTTGTTTTAAAGTCATAAATGACGTTCATCAAGCTTTGTGTTCTGCTACTGTATATCTGTATGTTATAGCACTTATAATGATGAAATAAATTATTTGACTTTTGGATGTCATTTCATATTTTTTGTTGACAAATCTAAAATGTGTTTCTCCTTGAGATCATGTCTGATTAGCGCCATCTGTGAGATGTTTTGGAACTACTTTTGACATATTTCGAAACTATCAGAAAACCTCTCATTATATGTATACAACGTGATGAAATACCTTAAAATATCACGCATGCCAAGAGGTGTGTTAACCATAAAAATCGTTACTTAGTTATTCCGTTAAGGGAAGAGGGAGACCAAAGAAGGTATGGATGGACTGTGTGAAAAATGATATGTGCGTGAAAGGTGTAACTGCAGAGATGCCGAATGATAGAGATGAATGGCGAAAAGAAACGTGTTGCGCCGACCCCACCTAGTGTGGGATAAGGGCAGGAAAATGATGATGAGTTATTCCGCCAAACCTATTTCATAAACGAGATAGTTTTTAACCATTCGACTTACATAGCGAAAACAGATCGATTAGTAAGAGCTTGCACACACATTGCCACGATGCGCTTGTGTTGTGTCCGTGAATAAACGAGCGGCGTGACGTATCAATTTTTACAAATACGGAGTTTTTATTTTCATTTTCCGATGTCAGCCTCGTTCTAAACAAGGCGTGTTACTAATATACACGAATACACTTCACGCCTTTTAATCCCAAAGCGGGGTAGGCAGAGGCACTTGCTTAAGCAAATGCCCACGGTTCACCAAGCGTATTGAACCCAACGTGACAGGGGGTGAGCCCATCGCAGTTATAGTGTTCACACACCTTGTTGTATGCGGGTTTCATCACGATGTTGTCCTTCACCGTACAAGCGTTGCGTTGCGTACATTGGCTCTGAAAAAGAGTCCCATTGGTGTGTACCAATGGGCGTGTGCCCAGCAGCAGCGACTCGAACCCGCGACCTCCCGGTTACAAGTCAAGTATCCGGCCAACTGGACCACATGGTAATAACTAAATAATTAGTAGTAAGTATCAGCATAAAATAACATGCTGTGTCTGAACGTGCCAGCGCAGCGTCAAGTTTAGGAATTAAATTGATGAAAGACAACACCACCGTGGGGGAATCCTCATGGACACCCCGCCGCCATGGGGACAGCGAACGAGGTAGTGTCGGACTCTTACCGACTAAACCCCCACGATTACCTCCGTGTCGCGAACAGGGCGGGTCCCGGGTGTACCCGAAGGAATTGCGTCAGGACCCGCCCAAGCGATCTGTCCGGCACTCGGACTCCGGCTCGCCACCGTCTGCCCCAGCGACCTCCATCGCTGACGGCGGTTACCAGGTCATATGGTAACCGCCGCCCTTCTCGGGGCCGTACAAGCAGGTGCCGGGGACCCCACTCCGACACCCACGACCCCAAGGTCCCCTTTTAGGACGCCTTATACGCCAGGCAGGGGATACCGTAGTCCTATTCTTTTCTAAACGCCCGGAACTACAGGGCTCGCGGCGGTGGCGGTCACGACCCGACCGCCACGCCGGCGTCGAACTCTGGACCTTGAGGGGTCCGACATCTCCCGCTCCCGCTCGGCAGTCTCCTTCGCGAGGATGACGGTCTCGCAAAAGGAGACCACTTCTCGCCACGCCTCCCTTTCGCCAACCATGGCAGCGACGACGGCCGGCAGGGACAAGTCCGTCCCCACCACGCTGCGAAGCGCCTCCCGCTCGTCAGCCCACGCCGGGCACTCGACCAGGGTGTGCTGCGCCGTGTCTTCTGAGCAGCCGGAGCAGTGATGGCACGCGGCACTCTGCTCCTTGCCCAGCCGACACAGGTACTTGCCGAAGCAGCCGTGCCCCGTCAGCACCTGCGTCAACCGGAAGCTCAGAGCACCGTGGTGCCGGTGCAGCCACTGCTCCAAGACGGGGGCAATCGCTCCCACCGTCCGGTGACCAGCGCTCGGGCTGCTCAGCCTTCGTGCCCACACCCATTCGGCGTCTTCTTCCAGCAGGAGACGCTCCGCCGCGACCTCCCTCGGTGTCGGCCAGTGACCCCGAGCGCGCTGCTGCCCGCGCCATTCGTGCAGCAGCGCGAGGACCCGGGCGTCGAGGTCCCACGGAAGCGACCGCGCCAGAACGCAGGCCGCCTCTCGGGAGATCGTGCGATACCCCCGCGCCATCCTGATGGCCATGAGCCGCTGCGGTTTGTGCAGCAGCACCGCGTTGTGGCCATTTAGAGTATCGGCCCAGACGGGGGCGCCGTACATGGCGATCGATCGCACAATCCCACCGTACAGCTGCCTGCAAAAGGCAGCCGGTCCACCGAGGTTAGGTAGCAGCCTACTGAGGGCCGCCGCCGCTATTAGAAGTCGAGGCCCCAACTTTCGAAGTGGGGGCGGAACGTCCACTGAG
>SJJU01070252.1:0-20499 GCA_012932125.1 Conopomorpha cramerella
CGCGTCGTCTGCGATTGAGCGGACTCGCTCCACGGCGGCGATAGTCGACCGCTGCGCTCGGAAGCCGTACTGGCAGTCCGAGAGGTCCGGTCCGACCCGTTCGAGGTGGCTGGTGAGGCGCACCGACACAACTCTCTCAACCAGTTTGGCCACCTCATCCAGCAGCACGATGGGCCGGAACGCGGACGGCGACGTCGAGTCGGCGGGGCGACCGCCCTTCAGGAGGAGTACGAGTTTGCCCGTCTTCCATGCCCTCGGAACGACGCCCTGTTCCAGGCAGGTGGAAAACAGGCTTCGCAGCCTCCCCTCCAGATGGGGCTTTAGAGCGACAACCCAGGCCTTGCCGGGAATCCCGTCGAGGCCGGGTGCCGTCTTCTTCCCCTGGAGTCGGGCGACCGCCACAGCCAGCTCCGGTGTCGTCACTTCGGGGACTTCCCACACGACTTCGCGGTCCGACTGCCGCAACGCCATGGTCGGGGCAGCGTGCTCGCCACGCGCCGGAAAGAGTGCAGAGACCACGTCTTCCAGGACCTCCGGTCGCAATGTCCTGGTAAGGGGAGGCGCCCAGGGCCTGAGCTTGGCCCTGGCTGTCTTGTACGGCCTCCCCCACGGGTCCTGGTTGAGCGACTGCAGCAGCCGCTCGTTGGACGCGGCCTTGGCGCTCAAGATCGCCGCGCGCATCGCCTTCTTGGCCTGACGGTACACCTCGTGTCTCCGGTCCTCCTCCTCGAGATTTCGGGGCCTCTTACCCCGCTGGCGAGTGAGGCGTCGGTTTGCTGCCACGCACCCTCGTCGCAACTCAGCGATCTCCTCCGTCCACCAGTAGACTTGCCTTCGGCGCCGAGGCAGAGGCTTGACCCGGGGCATGGCTGTGTCGCACACCTGGGTCAGGGCTTCGCGGAACCAGTCCGCCTCGTCCTCTACCTCGACCGTCCCGTCGGGCACCGGAACCCAGGACTGGACGATAGCCGCCTCTTCGAGGAGGGCGGCGTCCAGCCTCTTCAGTGCCCACCTCGGACCCTGGCCGTCAACCACCGACGGCTGGCCTGGAACCGGGGCGGCTGGGGCGACCAAGATGTCGAAGCGCACGTACCGATGATCGGAGTGCGTCTCCACCTCGGTCACCACGCGCCATCCTGCGACCCGGTTGAACACGTCGGCAGTAGCGAACGTGAGATCGACGATCGAACTGCCGTTGTGTCGCACGCAGGTCGGTACGGAACCCCGGTTGAGGACCGACAGTCCTACCGCCGTCGACCAATCCTCGACGGCTCTGCCGAAGGCATTGAAGGAAGGAGATCCCCAATGCGGCGACTTTGAGTTGAAGTCGCCAGCGACGAGAGTGGGGCGTGGTCTGCCCTGCTGGACTGCGATCTCCAGCCCAACAAGATAGTCCTCGAACTCGGAGAGGGTCCGGTTGGGCGAGAAGTACACCGAAACGTAGCGCACCCCGCCCAACGTAGCTGCGACGAACCCTCTCCCCCTGAGGACGTCCTCGAACCAGAGATCGGCAGCCCCGCAGCACACGAGAGCCGCCAACCCGTCGAGATCCGAGACCCACTTCGCCGTTGACGGAACGAAGTAGGGTTCGGACACGATGCCGACGTCTATCGACCACTGCGCCATACTCTGCAGAAATAGATCCTGAGCGCAGGCGCAGTGGCCGACGTTGGCCTGCAGTACTTTAACGGCTCTTGGCGCCATTATTGTGCCGGACTGACGGGCTCCGCATCCATAGCCTCGCCCGTGCCGCTAGAAGCGGACGGGCGTCGAACCGACGCCGGTGCCACCGTGGGAGGCGGTGGCACCTTATTAATCATTAGCCCTCCTTTGGGCGGGGGCTTGCACAAACGACTGCCCAATCTGTGCGTCGCCGGCTTGTTCGGCGACGAAAGAGGTAACTAACCTAACCTAACCCTTAATTAGGAGCTTTCGTAAAAAAAACTGTCAAAGATAAAAGAGAGAGAAAGGTATAGCGGAAACGAAAGAGATGCAACTACGTTGGACTATTATTGTTCATCATCGGACTCGAACATTTTTATGAAGTTTTTTTTTTAAAGAAAACTACTACTAGGTCGTCCATGTGTATGTATGTATTTATGTATAATCCATAAAATACTAAACTACTGTATATATGTTGCTTTATGAACGTAAATGTAAGATAACGAAAAATGTACTCTATATGCCTTGCCAATAAATTAAAAGTATAATATAGTGGGTTCAACTATTTTATGTAATATTTAATTATATAGTATAATCCACATTACATTATGTTAAACCCGGTTGCTCTCGCTTTCTGCTCTTAAGATAAGATGTGAAAAACACAACACACGTAACAGTTTTATACTCCGTATAATTTTTATATTGATGTGATTTGTTGTTTGCTGTTTTGTCTCGTTCAATTAGATTTTGGTCTTTTATCAGTACCTTTCTGTCCATCACAATAATTAGTACTATAAGTTTTGATACTTGTTGGAAATGTCAGTAGTTTCACATTTTGAATGTGCTCTTAAAAAAAGTCCTTCCCTGAAAAATGATAAGGTGTGTTACAGCGAGAAAAAAAAGATAATGCATGTTGATTTTTTTATACCAATGTGTATTTTAAATTTTATTTTATTTAAACGGATACTGCGTGTAAAAGTATCC
Source organism: Conopomorpha cramerella (assembly GCA_012932125.1). Taxonomy (NCBI): domain Eukaryota; kingdom Metazoa; phylum Arthropoda; class Insecta; order Lepidoptera; family Gracillariidae; genus Conopomorpha; species Conopomorpha cramerella. The sequence goes on from SJJU01070252.1 coordinate 2,647, forward strand.
CATGCAATGGTATTAGAAGCGTTGTTGGGCTCGTCAATATGAACAACTTTTACTATGACAATGCGGGGATTTGAAAAGATTTTTCATCTCTATACAAAATAGACGATTTTCTGCCTCGGAACATTTTGTATGAAGATGAAAAAAAATTTTGCACGTAGTATAAGCTACGTGGGTATATTACCCGACCAAGTAAAATTGGGTAAATGTTAGATATTTGCAGTTTAGTTTAGGTAACTTGTACTTTTATACATTTATATTGTACATAAATTATGATGGCCAGACTAATCTGGTCACTAGAGTCATGTAAATATGTATTATTTTCCTAAAAAGTGAACTGTAACTTTGTACTGTAACCATACTTAATATTTTAGAAATGTGTAATAAAATAATTAAAATACATTATAGTATGCATTTTATTTTGTTATAATTCTGGGGGAAAAAGTAGAATAAAGTATAGTTACTTTGCTGTCGTGCTATCCTAAAAATACTTGGCCCTTCTTTGCATCGTAATGGGAATTTCCATCACAACATTCTAACAGACATTTTATTATTTTCGTTGTTACATATGCTTAGAAAATAAAAAAATATGAATTACAAATCTTATTCGAATTTACCGTTTAATAAAAAAATTGTTTTATTTTCCTTATTTTTTCATTTATCTCAGACACAATTTTAATGACTACGATATTTTCGCATAAAGTAAAAAAAACTTGCAAAGAAGGGTTAAGTTTTTTTTAACACAAAAGGCCCAAGACTTGCACACTATGGTCACAGATTGTCCTCTCTGCGTTTCTATAACAAGTCATCCAAATAACACCAATTCTAGAAACGTATTTTGTGTGGTTATCGAGAAAACATTGAATAGATATTCGCGTGCCAAAAGACAGCCTTGTGAGAGCCGATAGTGTGCTCCCACGAGAACATGTTCTCTTTTCAGAAACACCCGTTACTGCATGTAGGAAGTATTACTCGTACTTGAGTAAGTCCACACCGAAATCCCATTAACACTGCCCAAAGGGTCGTCGGCGATTAGCACGACAACAACGGAACTATAGTTATGGTTTATTCATCACGCCATAAACACAGGCATTTCCTGTTGAATTGTTCTCTCTGGTCGAGACACCGTTGCCTTATTGCTATTGCACTTGGATGATGCCATTTGCACTAGTATTCCGGGTCGTCCTAATATGACTTTTGCACTGTCAAATACCATTTCGCAATACGAGATGAATGTAAAGACTGATTTACACGGTTCCGTTTTCTTGTCCCTAGCATACCGGTACCATATTATTAAAGTTGGTAACTTGCGTCGTGTAAATTCTTAGAGGTATGCAATATAAAAAATCATGCCGAAGTTCTTTGTTTTCAGTTATTGCTGTCGAACGTATGTACCAGGAAATGGGTAAGTGTAAAAGTGCTTGCTGCTCATTTGCTGTAGGTAGAAATGTTCAGGTGACGAAACGTATTGCAACTTAATGTTTATGCCTAAGGATTGTGCAATGGGCGATTTTCCATTACGTTTAATTGATAGTTTTTCCTCCGTACTATTCTCATCAGATGTTGTCTAAATGAGCGCCTTATTTGCAACGCACAGCAAATAATGCTTATTGTTGTATTCAGTAGCAATTCTAACATTTTATGTAAACGTTTTGAATCAATATTACTGTTTGTAATATAACCCAGCCTTAAAGCAAATAATAAATATATAGATAATCCTATAAAAGTACATACCTACATAAATACACTCCCGTACGTAATCCCCAAAAAGAGGTGGACCCTTAGGATCACAAGGAAATTAAGCATAATAAGGAATTGATTATATAAATAGCCTTCGGTTTCAAGTTGCTAGATCATAGCCTGAACAAACTGAAATCTTCAGATCCCATAGTCAGATCCTACGACAAACCAGGATGAAAGGGGGCTATTGCATTATATTTATATACATGGGAACATTAATTTCGTAGAAAGTATTTAGTACAATAAAAATGTATGTAAAATAAATAAATAATTGTAAAACAATTGTATACCTATGTAACCTATGTTTAATCGTTATTTCTCGTACTACAAAATATCTACGTCCAATTTTCTCCATTTATAAAAAAAAGTTTCATGAGACCTCAAATGTTCCAAGCATAATATCTTATACCGAATTATATTACGCTCACTTATGTCAGACACAAATAGTAAATAAATATAACAGTAACAACTTGCCTAATCTTAAACAGAAGCCATTACCCGAGCAGTAACCCAACAAGCAAACTGTATAATTAAGCAATTACAAACTGCAATTAAAACTCGAATGGGTTCACAGACTAGTTCACAAAAGCGGCCAAAAACCTGCGCCCGCACTGTATCTGGCCATCTACTAGACAAGTGCAAAGCAAAGCCTCCGTTCATTACGTGCCTCTTGATATCATCTTGACGGATGTCCGAACCCCGAGTGTAATGGCCGTCAGTGAAAGATTCCAATTTCGGTTTCAATTTTATTTGATTTAAGTGTAGATTACGTAGAACCTTTAAGTGTTGATACACATTCTTTGATTTAGTTGTTTTAATATGGAGGTGTGTAATATGATGTGTAGTTACATTAATTGACGTCACGACATCAGACAACTACGTTAAATATGATCGGTAAAATGGTAATGTCAAGGACACAATTCTTAAAAAAAACAAACGTTTTTATTTATTTATTCACATAAGACACGCGTACACACAATGGGCAATTTTCTTTGACGTTTTTGTGACAGATTTTTTTTATTACTGTCAAACTTTGTTTGGAAAGCATGACAGTAATGACAGTTCTCCACCCGAAAATCTGTCATAAAAACGTCAAAGAAAATTGCCCATTGATATGAAATAACAAAAGATAGATAGAGACGATACAAACACAGAAAGCAACAAGTAAACGTGGTAGTTTGGACGTTAGAAATGCAAAAGGGCTCGGAATCAGCATGTACTACTGGGAGTGATGTGGATTAACACAATAGCTCAGATCTTCCATCAGTACCTGTGACAATGCTTACAATTATAGCACTATTAAAGTTTTCAAAACATACTATCTAAACGCTGTGTCATTGTAATAATTGCGTTCTAGGTAACTAAAATGACAGAACGCAATAATAACAAATCGTGTAATAAATAAATATACTCGGCTGCGAGTATACTACGTACCTAGGCATCGTCCCCAGGTGGGGTCTGAGGTTTGCCTCTGGTTGTCCAGAACCACCCCGGACCTGCCAAGGAACAGCGACAGCCGCTGAAGGCCATCGGAAGGGCTATAGTGAGTAGTCTCTGACTCTGCTCAAATGTCATCCCTATAGCGTCAAGGTGTCCACGATGATGTTCTGCTCGTCAAATAAAGGAACAAACGAAACATAAGATCACAACAATCGTGCTTTAAGTAAATAATTATTTCGTACCGATGATGTTACTTTGGTAACAATAATTTTAAAGAAAAAAGAACCGACGTCAACCTACCTACTAGCCACCCGCCCAAACAATGTTTTGAAGTTCCCCTCCATTTATGGGGTTTGCCGTCACCAAACCCTAACCTGAATCTTGAACCCTGAATATCTTATCTTCTTTCCAACAAAAAAAAACATCAAAATCAGTTCATAAACATAAACAAAGTTGTCCGCGAACAAATATAAAAAAGCGTATGTACAGTCGAATTGAGAAAGAGTCCTTTTTTGAAGTTGCTTAAAAACCAAATATTTCAATTGACCGTAAGTATACATAAAACACAATGACTGCTGAAATTGTGATTTCCTCGGTACATTATCAGATTTCTCCTTAGCCGATATGCAAACAAATATAGACTTAATCAAACAGCACTAGTCGGCAAAAAAAATCAAGAATAAAAAAAATATGGAAGTAATTGCAGGTGGCTGGTAGTAATTGACAGGTGTATTCATAACCAACTATCTAGGTAACCCAGAGAAAGCTGATGATTAGAAATCAGAGCACAAAATGCAATAGGTTGGTAACTGAAAAAATGTGAAGATGTTAATTTTTTTGAGATATTGTAAAATATGCGGCAGCTTTCATTTCAATTGCAATCGAAAGTTGTTCATTTAGATCCTGGTACTAGACGTAAGACTTACATATTTTTTTAAATATTTTCATTGAAATATTTTACTTTTCCTGCGCGCCCCTAAAGGGTGTATGATAATGACGTGTTTACTTACTAAAATATTGTTAACCTTCCAACAACGAAAAACACACCACATATTATTATGTATTTCTCGATTAGAGTAGACAATACACACTTTCACAAAAATCTGGCCGTGTTAGGTGATCAATATATGAGGTTGACTTGTTGCTGTTGTTGACGTTGCCAAAACCTAGAGAAAAGAAATAAAATAGCTTCGCTGTAACTGTCTACAAAAGACCCCGCCATAACACGTTGTACATTCCCATTATTTTTACATTTAACAAAAAATGTGTATCCATTAATTTTAACAAATTATTCTCTCGGCTGCCAATTCCCGGGGAGTGGAGAGAAAAAAATTACATCGCCAATATTCGCAATCTGTGATAAACATCTCAACAAGCGAGTCCTCATTGGCGTTATGGATGTGGTATTGAATCATCTGGGAGTTCTGCATAACGGCATTTATTCGGACCCCTACAGGATACCTACAACTTTTTTCCGCAGCGGCTTTTTGTAAAGTAATTAATCGTAATGTAATATAATATATATTATGTCTTGAGGCGAGTTTTATAATTAGAATGTTTGTGTTGAGTTACGGTCCGCAAAATATATGTTCCGTTCGGCTCATGTGGTTGTTTATGGAGATTGTGTTCGTGGAAAGTTGCGGCGGCTGTCGGCTTAACACTCAAATTGAACATAGAAAGAACAGAACCCTACAATTATTAGAGAGTTCAATTAACATTTTAAAAAGTCTAGAGACATGGTTTAGCAACATGTTATTGGATTCCATCGAAGACTTGCGTCACGTTTTGTTCCCGAACATCTTCAGACTAGATTTCCTAATCTGCGGTCCGTGGTGTTTTTATCTCTGTTACCGGGTAGTCTGAAAATAATATGTATTATAGATAGAGACCTACTTACCTGCATAAATATACTCACAATATACTCCTTAATCCCTACCAAGTTCAACATAACCTGTGACAAGGGGGGTGGGTCTTAGGAAAACAACATACTTTACTTTATTATTTGCTATTATTAGTACTAGCTGTCGTGTATTTGTAATCAAAAGAGAAAATTGATTTGGAGCGTGTACCAATGGGATTGATTTAATATTCCTATGACGGCGATAGGCCCAGTAGATAAACTAGTTACACAATTACGACAAATTAGAATCAACGAATACAATACAATTTATTGTTTCTCTAGAGTTTATTTTAATCACGTTTCTAATTAAAGAAAGATTTACTTTTTCAAAATACAAGGATCCAATGAACACATTTCAGAGGAACAAAATTAATCGTCGCAAATGCAACCAATTTATGTAAATTAAACTCCAGGTACTGGAATGCCGCGTTCACAAACGTAAGGATGTAAGAAGGTCCTACAAAAGGAAGGTAAGTTCTTATTTATAATCCAAATCAGTTGGTACATAACATTAACAAGGAGACTTGAAGAAAATGTGACGTTCACGAGTTGAGCTCAATCACTTTCAATTAGGTGCTAATAATAAAAGCCGCATTCCGGAGGTAAAGTTTATGGAGTGAAATATTCTGTTAGCTGATTATAGGCGAAATGTTCCTGAGATAACTGCCTCTTGACGAATGTCCAACTCAACCTCAAAGACAAAGCTCGACTCCCAGGCAAATCGCCGAGTCGTGACTACCTCGTTTAATCATAAGTATCTAAGCTAATTAGACTAGGTCGCGAACCCCCCCAATGGGTAATGAAAATCGCAGTCAAGTAGGTTCTCTCTCTAGCAAAATTGCACTCAGCATGGAATTCTTCAACTTTATTGCCTTGACAATCGTCCCGACTATCAACGAACGGTTACGACCCAATTTGACCCTGCCAACTGTTAACTACCTACAAGAAGCCCGCAGTTTCCGTTGATATAGGCAAGCGCAATTGATAAATTGATCCATAGATAATGCCTCCGTCGACTGAAATGACTTTGGCTCTTTTCAAATTGAATGTGCTCTACTTACTTAGCATAGTTAATTGCATGTCAATTGTCTATAGCGTCTTTTTTTCGTACGTAGTAAGGCTGTGTGTATCGTTGTTTACGGAACCTTCGCCGATCTGATAGGGTAGGTATTTATGAATTGACAGGCAGAGATAGTTTATCTAATAATGTTTCGACGGATGTGGAGCAGTCAAGTCACACGGCGCGCTTTTTCCTCAATCGGTATCACGTTTCGTCTAACAACTCAATTTCTCATATCGGGCTATTTGATGGCTTTATAATAGGGCTGTACGTTGAGATGAGACATATAAGTGCCTTTGGTGTTATCATTTCCTAACTAAGCAGGCACTTACACGAGCAAAAGCTATCTAGGTCGGCATGAGCCCTAGGAAATATCTGCTGTGCAATACTAGTGCACAATTTATGGCATGCACTGTAATTACTTTCATATAGAGACAATACTGTTAAATCACATAAGGTCAAGGAGTGCGGTCATTGTATTAATTCGCCAGAGGATCTGTTTATGATACTTATTATTCAATAAAACTGTCAGATAGAGAAATTATGTTGTTCTATTGCCGTTGTTGCTAGTCACGATGTCCCGTGTTTTACTTTATCTATTGCCATTACTGCGCGATAACTAATATGCGTTTGTGTTGATTGTTTTATGGTACAAGTTTTGTAAATGAGAACCAATGTTATAGTAATAGGTCAGGTTACGACCTTACAGCATTTTTTACTAGCAAACAAATGGTTGCAATAATAGCCTTATGATTGAAACACTTAATCAAATTCGGGATGGTTTTCTCCCTGCCGCAGATAATATGAGACATCTCTAGTGAAACGGATTGTTTATGTTAGGACTTTCTTTCTATGATATTTTCTTTAGTTTTGCGCTCAATTTAGTGCAGGGGTTGTCTTGGTTTCAGGGGTCCTTTGTAGAAAGCGCTAAACAGCCCTGAGGCGATAAGTTCAGTAACATCTTAGAACAATCTAATGAATTTTCTCATCATTGCCAGTTTCTGCATTTGTCGGTGTAAGTCTTCACATGCCTCGCTTGCGGGTAATAGCGTGAACATTAAACTTAGTTCGTAGCATCATTTATTTCTGTGTCTTATATGGTTGTGTTTGTAGATAGTACCAGAGCCTTGGTGTTCAACAGAATAATGTAAGCTAGCCACTTGAAAACATTCTATTAGTGAATTCCCAAAAGATCTATCTAACGTAGGCAAACTCTAATACTTTTTTCTTTTAAAAAAAAACGTGCTCTGACAGTAGTTTATTTATTTATTTATATTTATTGTCATATATCTTAAGTCTAAAACCCTGTTAGGGCGTTGAAAAAATAACAATCATAGAATTTAAATAAATTGTAACATAGATTTTTAACATGCCTATAGTACATAAAGTACCTACTGCATAATATTATATATTAAGTATTATAGGTGAACCGTGATGTCGATACGTCGAGTGGAGAGAATGTAGATTTATTGTATTCCATAAATTAATTTAGTGAGTAGAAGCAGTTTTGGGCAAGGAAGTTTTTAAGCTTGTTTTTAAAAGAGGTGTGATTGTCTTGCTTTTTTATGGTGTCCGGTAGATTATTGTAACTGATGCTTATTCTTGATTAATTTTCGCGTCGTAATAGCCGGTTTAAACTTTTAATAACCAGTAACACTGTATTTAAGGAATCTGTAAGGTTCTAAACTCAAAGTGTTATTTAAATTAAAAGGTAACATTTTGTTGTACTAGGAATGTATCCCAACAATGAAGAATTTATAAAAAAAAAACTAGTGGACTCGACAGACGTTATCCTTTCTTTACTATTATTATAGCCTCCAGGGTGGCCTGTGCCCAGCAGTGGATGTCATTTTTTTCTGTCCTGAAGGTTCTTAACCTTCTGCTGTCATTAATAAGCACAACAAAGAAATCATTCGCGAAATCGGTCCACCCGTTCCGGAGTTATACCGTGACAACGAAAAGTGGCTTTGATTTTTATATAAAAAATATACACTTCACGCCTTTTAATCCCAAAGCGGGGTAGGCAAAGAGGCACTTGCTAAAGTAAATGCCCACGGTTCACCAAGCGTATTTAACCCAACGTGACAGGGGGGGAGCCCATCGCCGTTATAGGGCACCGTACGAGCGTTCCGTTGCGTACATAAGCTCTGAAAAAGAGTCCCAATGGTACACGTCCAGTAGCCGGACTCGAACCCGCGACCTCCCGGTTACAAGTCAAGGATCACAGACGCTCTTTACATATGAAAAAAGTTTAGAGAAATTATCTAAACTGTCGCTGTGAAATAAAGGTAGGTAGTAAAGAAATATTCAATATTACCTACCTATTTTATCGTATGATATCGATACCAGTATTTGACACCATCAAATACATTATAAAAATACATAATAAGTATGTACCGAACCCACACGGCGCAAAGTCTGTATTTTTTTTATCGCCACAACTGTTGTCCATAATAAATCGGTAAATAAACTACCCACCCTAGTAAATTACCGTTTATAAGTGTAAATTACTCTAACTCGAACAATGGATTCAACATTGGCGAAGTACCTAACGGTAACAAAAACATGTTAATAGCTTATAAGATTAATAGACTTCGTTGGGTACCTAATTATATTGATGGAATATCCCACAAAAAGAAACTATAGCAAATTTATCTATAGTTTGTCTAGCGATTACTCCCATGAAACAGTTATTATTGTGCGGACATGTTAACCTATTGCAGCATGTACCTACATTTCATTAGCTATTACAAGATATACTTGAAATCCTGCTATTGTGTACTTCTTTCCTCCTCTTGTCACTTAACAAACGAGCGAGATAGTCCTACTAAAATTACGGAGTCAGTATAATCTAAAAGCCAAAGAATTGTACATAAATAATAATAATAAATAAGCCCCGAATACCGTTGATCGGTTACACGCGACGGTAAAAGTGGCAGGTCGAATACACAGGCGTCGCTGTCATTGCTCAAGATTTACGTCTAGAGCCCTCTAGGTCAGCGGGGCGGCCCCAAGGGTTCCGACCCCAGACTACCAGTCGACGTGATCTCACATTGTTTGCCGATAAATACCACTCCTTATTCCATACATAACTTGATATTTATTAAGACCTCAGCATCAATCTGAATATGAATTTACTTCCTGATAGGACTCATATTACAGGAGACAGAACTAAGTAGATGAGCATCGATTATGCGCCCATCATTGACTAATAAAAACCATCCAATCAGCTTCTTTTGCAGATTCTCGCGATGAGACGCATACTCGTGTTTCTTGCGCCTCCGCCGTGCATGTATCACTCAATTCAATTTTAAAGGCTACTAAGAATTCATAGCATGACGGAAGCTATCAGCGAGCGCATTTAAAGCCATTACACGTGGCGAGTGAGATAGGGAGATCCCTGTGCGTCTTCCCACGCAGCGCTGACCCTCGTGGGGTCCTGCTGCCCTGGTACATAGCTCGAACACCGTGTACTACACGACCACTGGGTGTCCCCGTTATCTACCATGTGGGAGCCGAACCTTCAGTAAACCATAAAATACCCTAGCTGTAAACGATCGGCTCTATATAATCTTAATTGAACCAATACATGTTGGTTTGGATGAAATCTATCGATGTAAGAAGCGGGCTTAATTTATACTCAACTACCTATAAACTAGGTATCTAATTTATAGGAGTACATATTACATACACCTACATTTTATAATAATGTGTCCAGTTGAGGAACACAATTCGACAATAAATTAGTGATTTAGATAAGCAAAGCCCTCAAACGGTAAATTGCTTTCACAAATATATTTGATGTAAGTATACCTATGAGGCATTTATGCGCCGATAAATTCCGCATCGACGTTCCGCATGATAGTGGAACATAGAACCATACATACCATTATAATGTACCTTCTCTGAGTGTTTACATGCACACTATACAGCCATAACTCTATCTGACACGAATCTGCCAAGCGGCCTATCTGCTTCCGACGCCTACATTCGAGCGAGTGTCACATCTGTGAAAACACTACGCTACAGCTGCCTGACCGTTTCACGCGCACAATGCAATGTTAGGTCTCTAGATTGTTATCATTCGGAAATCACACTAACAAGTGAGCCTGACTCGCAACGGGGGTCTTGGAGCCGAATTCAATACAGCAGCGCGGAAGTGTGCACGCGCAGGCTATGATAATCTGCCGCCGTAGATATCTAGATCTCTAGCTATTGCTTGTATGCAAATAGAGGCCTTTACCGTGCGACCGCCGGGAACAACCTGATGTGATAATACCACACCGCCTCCATATAGAGTGATACCAACAGGCGATACACATGTAGATAGGAACGTTTGTCCAACCTTAATAGAGACAAAGGGACAAGGGCCCGTCGCGCGCGCGGCTCCAAACTAAACGCGATCCATACCGCGGGGCCGCGAACATGACACCGGATTGGCAGCATTTCTATCCCTATAAGCCAATGCTGATAAGTTTTAAATGAAAAATAGAAGGCAACTATCCGGTTTGTACTTCCTGGCGAGGAAGCCTTGCTCACATCCTGATTGGACGCGTGCTGCGCAAGTGGAATTTTAACGCTAGTTATCCGCAATTTCGATACGTTGTAGATTAATATCGAGTTAAAGGGTCTATCAGTCGAACAGATGGTTAGAGTGGATTAGAGCGTCGGTTTGCGGGCTTCGTGTAATTTGTCCAAAGGTCATCGAATACACAATTATAGTGTTTTGCTGGAGAGGCACAAGATTCCTCGGCTGTCTTCGGCGATCTTCCCTTATTATGTAACAAATATTACTATTAATAATCTATGAGGTTGCAAAGTTTCCCATGAATTTCAAACTCACTAAAATTGTGTAGGAAGTGGTAAAGCGCATTAGTCGAATTCATGCAATTTTGACGAATACAAGGATGGTTTTCTCCAAGTCATCTTAAATGGTAAAGAGATGTGCTATTACTAAAATGCACCTATTCTGAAATCATAATCAGTGCTCAAGTGTTACCTACTCGGGTATTGTTTGTTATTTTTACGATTAAATAAACACTCTTAATGCGAGACAAAATTTTCTTGAGCAGAGCTCTCAGCTTGAGTATTCTGAATGAGTAATCACTATCTATTCAGTTGTCACTTGATCACAGTCTGTACCTTTTACACGAACACGATTAGGACGAAACAAACGTTACTTGAGCAGATATCTGTTCCTACTTGGTAGTTTCAGAATACGGGCATACCTACGAGAAATATATGTTCGTCTAATATAGAAAAAATCTCAGAATAGACACTTAGATGGTTATAGATATTAAACACGGAATTGTTAAAATATCGGCACTTACAATTGACATGCAGGTTTAGCCAATGTACCTATCGAACTTTTACAATTGAACTCATGGGTTGCAATTTTCTTATTTCTCTTACCGTTCCACCAACCGTTGCTCGCACTTTTCACATGTGTCTGTGGTCCGCCCACAGCTTATTCCCCAATGTTTCCTCGGTTTAACCCCATACAGGAAGCGTATTCAACTGGTGAGTTTCCAAATATGACTAACACTCATGTTGCATCGCTCTGGCATCATAGCAGCAAACGACGTGCATCGCTGTTTTAATACGGACGACAGTGGAATGAAAATAACGAAATCAGCAATGCGCATCATTTGCCGCTACAATGCCAGAGCGATACAACTACCGAGGTGTAGTAGATTTAGCCCCGGGTGGTTAGAGCGGATAATACGATTCCTGCGGGATCATGCGTAGACACAGTAAGCTCGATTTCCCTACTCATCGCGTAGGTAACCTATTTAATCCATATTACCCCTACACCTCACAGGTATGTATGGGTATATTATATGACTATACTTACAATAGATTTTTTTTACCACTATGAACAAGCGTTTGACCACCATCCTGTCTGATTTTAAGCAGCGATGTGGTCTACGATGGAGCACACTTGATCATTAGGTATACAAACAATAAGTAATTTAAAACCTAGTTTACCAGACTGTAAAAAGGTAGGTAGGTCGGCCAAGAAAATGGCCTATTTGCGACCCTAAGGTTCTATATAGGTGTACTTATTATGAATGTCATTAGACAAAAGATTATTTTTTGTTGTCGCTTTATAAACTTTTTAGTTGCAAGGTTCATTAAAACTGACAGGCTCTCAAATTAAAAACAACTAGACTTCTAGACTAGAGCAATCCTGAACTGACGTTTAGAGTAAAACGAGACAACGATATGAAAATATGCAGGAGTGAAAGAGTAAGAGAAAACATCTTCTGCCCCTTACTGTGTATCGGAAATCTGGATCCAAACTTATCCAAAATTAGTAGTAAAAGTGACAGTTTAGATCCAGAAGTAGACCCGTGGCTACCATACTGAAAGTATGGAAACGAGGGGACTTCTTTTGTGAAACGGAGTCTACATCATTCTCCTTACATTTTGGGGGGAAAGAGACAAACTGAAGGTGGTACGCAGCATACAAGTCTAGTTGTGTTTGGTCTGAGGATCCTCAATTTGAAATAGTGCCTTGTATTTGAAATAACAACAAAATAAACATTGGTAAATCTTTGCTCATAGCGTTATTTAAGGTAATCTCGAAAGAATATGGGACAGTTTGGTAGGATGGTGATTGGTGTGTGATCAATCACGTCGTCAGTCGAACCTATAGCCTACTAGTGCGCTAATACCTGTTTTAAACATTTTATATCATGTCAGTGCGCGTTTATTTAGAAAAATAATGAATACGTCATATTTACCGATCTAGACGCTTTTGGAAATTATTGCTATTTCAGAATTTCAGGCAGTCTACTTGTCGAGTGCAGCAGTGTCGTACAGTGCTCCCCTCTATGGGTTCCCTTGTCGTGGCGAGGTGGCTCAGTACTCAGGTAGGGGCACCCGGAGAAGCTAAGAAGAACCCACTGGGCCCGTCTGTTGCAGACTGCCGACCCGAGAGGGACCGCTGTCCCGGGCTCGCTTTTGAGCACGCAGACAAGCGGTCAGCCGCACTCAAGGCCGCGGAGGAGAGGACAGTCCGTATTCCGACCGCCGCTGTCCCTATCCTCCGCGCCCTCACGGGGCCGCCTCCGCTAGATGGCGGCGTGGAGGAGCGGCAGGGTAAGAGGAGTGTCAGTATTGCGGTGCGCTGCGCTCTCTATCCTCTGCGGCCGGAACGGAGGAAGATGTCGGACCCCACGAAATCCGACGTCCGACCGCCGGCCAGCGCGGTATAAGCATGGTAATAAATTAGTAGGTACGTACTGGTAGGAATTTTATACCCTTTTGTCTTGAAAGGTGTTTTGCGCGGTTGAGATACGAAATATTGGATTTTTATTATTGTTATTTCTCTTTTTCAAATATGTTCGCTGCTATTGTTGTGTTAATGTGGTGGGTGAGAAGTAAGAGAGAAGTTCTATTGAATACTCCGGAAAAGCCTGCTATGTCGGAGAATATATAACAGAGGGACAGAGACCACGTCGTGACTAGCCTCGCTGGTAAGTCTCCGCTGCTCCCAGTTTCAGACAACTTTTGGTTGGAGGTTGACCTAGATTATGGTTTGATAAAATTATCCGTCATCAAGGATCACTATTTTATTATAATTTTAGATTGGTCTACTCGTCGAATTGAATGACTGAATGCTTCTAACCGATCTTTACTCGATCATAACACCGATGGTGAGCACATCACTAATGTATTGCTACGTCACTGACACATGTGAATGTCACTTGACAATAGGAGAAAAAAATGGTTGCCCTATACCAGCTGGCAGTCATTTTTTAATTTTTACGAAATAAATTTGTAGTTCCTTTGTATCTGAAACACGGGAATGGCGGCGCTTCTGGATCTTATAAAGCATTTACAGAATACTATCAATAAACGACCGGACGATGAGCATAAAGTAAGTGTTTTGTGAATATACGATGGTGTTTTTCCGTAATGTAATTTTGCGAAGGCTTTACAATAGATAGCAAATTAATCTCATCGAAGTCAGAACGTTACATATAGCTTTGTATGAGACTGTGTTTCCACACAAGTTCCTTTCTTACGAAAATTATGGATCTAATGTGCGAACTAGGACAATCGAATAGGGTTTAAAAAATCGGCCATACGATGCACCCACGATAGTATTATTTCATGACTGATGTCTTTACATTCCAGGTGTTAAAATGCATAGACAAACTGTATCACTTGAACGTCACAGTCCAGCATTTGCAAGACACAGGTGTTGGCAAAACAGTGAATGCACTGAGAAAAGAGCCAGGAGAAGTGGGAAATGCGGCACGGGCCCTCGTCAATAAATGGAAACGAATGGTGGCAGACGAAGAAAAAAGTGACACTGAAGATCATAGCCATGACAGTGAGTTTATGCATGCACAAATAAATATTTAACATCCCTATCAATGTGGTTATTTTATTGTTACAACTGTAGTAAGGTCATTGCAGGCACATTGCATGACAATATGTTAATAGTGACAACTTTATAGTATCGGTGTTTAGTTACCGTCTTAAATATATTGTAATTATGTTGTGAGAAGGTCATTGGGATACTTTAATAAAAAATAGTACTTGTGTGCAACAAAATACTTCATGAAATTTAACACGACAGCAGTAAACTATATATATTATTGATAGACATCAGGCAGTCACCAAAAGTGTTAAATTGCTGAAGTCTTTTGTTGTTCATAACAACAAACAGCAATAAATGATAAAATAGACCATTTTCATAGAAATTATTTTAACAAACTTGGCCTGAGATTTCATTATCAACCTTTTGTTCTCCACATATCTTGTAAATTTTATTTTCATAATTTTGACTTTTATTCTTAATATCATAAACTGCAAATATTCTTATGTCATATTTAAGACATTGTCAGAAGAAAAGGTTCAATTTGTTAATCAGACAGCTTCAAAATTACCCGGGC
This sequence comes from Conopomorpha cramerella, assembly GCA_012932125.1. Taxonomy (NCBI): domain Eukaryota; kingdom Metazoa; phylum Arthropoda; class Insecta; order Lepidoptera; family Gracillariidae; genus Conopomorpha; species Conopomorpha cramerella. The sequence continues at coordinate 17,693 of SJJU01070252.1, forward strand.
TGTGACAATAACAAAACTTTCATGAGTATATGTAACAATATATTATTATACAAATTGTAATGAAATTTCCCAAACATTTTAATGGGCAAGTTTAACATATATTATAAGGTTATGTTTAATGCCAATTCTATTATAACTTAATACAACAAAGTACTTAAATTACTTACTACAAAGTTATCAGTCCAAAATTCTTTTATAAATAAAAAAAAAATTATCAAATCCTTTATCAAATTCAACATGTATTTATACTCTTGACTATCAGCTTCACACTATAATGGACATGGCAATGGGAAGGATTCTGATGACAGTATGCATCAGTCTAGGAACGGAGCTGCAGGGAACAGCAAGTACGACAATCACAACAGCACCAAACAAGACAAACATAATCATACTCAAATGAATGGAGAACACTTGGACAGGAAACGTAAACATTATAGCAGTGAGGTAAGTGGTTTAATACAATACACCATCCTCATATCCATGATTGTGAGAAATAGTGGAAAGAATATTTCTTGTTGATGTCATTTTCAATTTGAAGTATTATTTTTTTTGCAATCTACAATGCAATTTTAGGTGATATCATTATACCTATAGGCAATTTAATTGTTTATTGACGTGGACACTGACTTATTTTTTATTATTATTAGATTATATAATAAAATAATAAATAGGCAATGGGAAGTGTTATAAAAAACTAAACTCTCCATTTTTTAAGTTTCTGAATCTTTTTCCAAATATTCAATATTGCATTACATGTGAAATGTATAAGTAACAGACATGTTATGTGTTATAATAACATTGCTTTGTATATAATGGTTAATTATACAGTATTTATAGTAATGAAACACCTTTTATGCACACCAGTGGTGAAGCTAGACAAGCCTATGTCAGGCACATTAACAAATATTTTCAAGGAAATTAAGTAGCATAAGGACTTATTATAGCTCAAATAAGTAAAACAAATAAAAAAATCTAAATAAGCATTGGCTAAATGCCTATTTTTCACTACCGGCTTACTTCCTAGCCTCGCCACTAATGCACACCCTGCTGAAACATTTGTTGTGAGAGATAAAGATAATTTCTTTTTAGGATGTGGTTTTCTGATACTGTTCATTTTGTTTATAGCATGTATGTTGAATTGATACAATGAAGTCAATGATAACAGATAAATACATATTTAAAAAATTATTATTTCAGGAATCAGAAACTGATGTAAAGAAATCTCGGCACTACCAATCCAGTGACAGTGATGTGAAGGTGAAAAGAGAACCAACTAGTGATAGTGACCAGGAATCGTATTCCCAGGATGATCACAGTTCCATGTCAGAGGAGGAAGTTAAAGTGAAAAGTGAACCTAAAGATGAAAAACCTACAGGATACAATTCCAGCCGTCATGATTCAAAAAGAGATTCAAAGGAATCTAGTTCAAGAAAATCACACCATTCATCTGAAAAGCATCAGTCGGATCACAGATCTACGTCACATTCCTCACATTCAGACAACAGAGGACATCATTCAGATAGATCATCCAGTTCCAGTAAGCACAAAAGCTCAAAAGAAAGTTCCACTGATAAAAAGCACAAACATGAGAAGTCATCAATGGAAAAAGACAAAAGTTCCTCTAGCAGGCACAGCAGTAGCTCTGACAAACATAGAAGCAGTTCTCAAAAGGAAAGTGAAAGAAGTAGTAAACACACAGAGAAACGCGATGGCAAGCATTCTAGTCTGTCAGTCAAACCCGACAAGGAAAAACACAAAAGTTCCTCCGACAAAGAAATTAAAGATAAGCAACATTCAAGTAGCTCAAAGGAGAAGAACAGAGAAAAGGACAAATCCCACGATAGAAGTAGCAGTACATCAAAAGATAAATCAAGTCATAGTAATAAGAGTGATAAGAAGCATAGTTCATCTAGTAGTAGGCCCAAGAGTGATAGTAGCAAACATAAGGTAGATAGAGCTGAAAGCAACACAGAGAAAGATAGTAAGAATAAGACAAGTTCCTCATCGCACAAAAGTGTCAAGATAAAAGATGTACCAAAGAAGAAATCTCAAGCAAACAGTGATGATAGTGGTGATGATGGAATCGACTGCGGATCAGGTAATTCAAAACTATAGCTATCCACTATGTTTTCTAATATAACATGGGCTGCCTTTTGTAATTGGGTCGTTCTATTTCAAATAGTTGTGTGTTTGAATCCAGTGATGATCATTTTAGGACTCCATGGTCTTATGACGAAGTAATATATATGTTATAGGCAATCTGTATTATCTGGCACTGTATAGATTACTGAGGTATTCTATACATTTCCTAGGTAAAGTGTAAAATAGTTGAACCATTGAATATCATTTCATACATTGCCTGAATGACTCTGGCATTCTATACATTTCCTGGGTATTGTATAGAATGCCCGCATTATACACATTGCATATAACATATAATAATATATGATGAAAGCCACATATATCATAAATCACGTGAATCCATATCCATATTGAATAGTTTTAAATAGGCACATTTACCAGTTATCTATTTATTCCAAAAGTTGTTCATCCTTTATGTTCTAAAATCTAAAAATAATCTTTATTTCCCAGGTGCAAGTTTTGCAGAGGCGCTAGGCATGGTCAGCCCAGCTAAATCAAAGAAGAAAGTAACAAGCACCACAAAAGATGTGTGCTCTCCAGATACTTCGTTTTCTAATGACGTAAGTAAAATCTGGTTATTTGTAAAAAGGGTAATAAATAATGAGTTTATTGCGGTGTGACTGTTTTGGTATACATTAGAAATTGTACTAAATTAATTCACAGAT
>SJJU01070253.1:0-18945 GCA_012932125.1 Conopomorpha cramerella
GAGAGTTTGTCCCCCATACCTACTTGATAAAATAGTTTTTTGCGACGGCGGTAGATGGCGGTGCAGCCAAAAAAATTACCCCTATTTTTGTATGGATGTTACAATTCTTCCTGTGGGAGAGTGTTCTGTGGTACAGTACCAAAACCAGCCCTGGTCAACTCTTAGAGAGTTTGTCTCATACCTATTTGAGATTAATTACCAGTTAAAAAAATCTTTCTGGTTTTAGCCCTGGCAATACTACTTCTTGCCAACTGACAAAATGGCGACAAGATTGAGTTTGTTTGGTTTGTGTTCAAAAAGTAAAAAGTTATTTAAAACGTTGTAGTGTGTTGTGTCATAGAAACGTTTAACTCAATTTGCGCGTTGTTAGAATTGGTGAAGTGATCCAGACTTTCTACAATGAGCAGTCTTATGAAGTGAAAATATAACCAATGTTGTCGTTCTGCTTCTATTTCTACCATAGAAATATAATGTACTGTGAAAACGTAGTGGCGGGATTCTAAGTCTATGATTTCTACAGGCATAAAACTTTACCGATTTCCACTAAAATATGCCCGGGGGCGTTTCGACTTGAGTACTGGAATCAAAGAAAAAGTAGGTACCTAATGAAGTACCTAAAAAAAACTGAGCTCAGCTTATTGGAATATATGTACATAATATTATGTATCAGACGCCGCACTATTCGTGAAATCTAATGTCGGTTTCCCATGTATGAATGAGCAGAACAACTGAAACCTAGAGGCTTGCTTTACCAGAGACAAAGTATAAACTACTGCAATCGTCAAGTTTCAGAATGTGTGTTAAAGTCTACAGCCATCTCCCAAAATCTATTAAACAAATAGAAGATTCACAAACATTTTAAACTGAACTCAAAAAGTCACTGTTATCGAAGCCCCTGTATGACATTGAAGACCTTTTTAGGAATTAAGTAGGTAGTCAATTTATGAATATAGGATAGAGCTATTAGCATGGTAAGTTTATAGTATTCATTTAAAGTTTATATAATATTGTCGCTTAGGTACAAGATAAAGAATGTTAAAGATTCTCTTAAATTTGTGCTAGATACAAATTATAAACTTTTATATCAATGTAGTAGTAGTTTTCAGTTAAATGTATATTGTTATGCCCCTGCGGTGCCATGTTTGATACTTCTATAACTCTGTCCACCATTGTACCTACAACATATATTCAAATATAAAGAAATAAACCATGGCAGAACTTTAAATGTGCCCACAAAATGTTTAAAATCATACAAATAATGTGTTTTTCTATTAGGTTACTTCATTGTATGTAAATAAACAAATAAAACATGTTAAATATATAAATAACTTTAATTTTTCAACATATTATTTCACTCCAACATGCAAAGAATACATCTTCCAAGATTATCTCGCAGTGAGCTCTATTTCTGTTGCAGACTCGCAACAAGAACAGAACCTTTTTCGAGATAATCTTGGGAAAATGTTCTTTGCATTAATTAAAGTAGACAGATAAACAATAATACCCCGGGTACATTTTTAAAAATTCCCGCGTTTATCGTTAGCGCCATCTGTTATGCCAAAGAAAAACTATTTATTTTTTTTAGACGACGATAGATGGCGCTGCAAGCAAAAAATTGACCCCTATTTTTTGTATGGAGTTACAATTCTTCCTGTGGTAGAGTGTTCTGTGTTGTTTACATCAAGTTACGTTACTTTATAAGTTTAGTTTAGAATACTTTTCGATACTTTCTGTTGAAAAAACTTACCGGCAAATATGCCTGTGGACGACATGGATACGAAAGATATAACTACCACAACGAAAAAATTGCGGATACAGATTGGGCAGTTCAAAGGCCAACTTACTCGAGCAAGTAAATATGTGTTGGAACAAAAAGAAAAGAAACTGCACATAGAAAGTCTAAAGATTCGGATTGAAGAAATTCAAATGGGATGGCCAATATACAAGTCTAATTATTCGGAGTTGCTGCTACTCAGTGAAAAAATCATCTGCGAGGATGACGATCTCGAGGAGCGCTATTTCGATGTTCTTTGTACCTTGAGGAAGTCTGTGCTTCAAGCAGAAACAAGTTTAGTCTCCGAGAAGAATACACCGCCCCTACAAACATCTAACAGCAAGTTACCTCAGATGGATATAGCAACTTTCGATGGAAAAGACATTACGCAATATACTCCCTTTATCAACATTTTTAAAGCCATTGTGGACAAGGATAATAGCATTACAGCTGTTCAGAAGTTATTTTACTTAAGGAAGTACTTGAAAGGTGATGCTTTATTATTAATAGATGGGTTACCTTTAGCTGATGAATCATATAGTCAGGCATTAGTTTTGCTTCAAAATAGATATGATAATAAATGTTTATTGGTTACACATCATGTAAATGCCATTTTAGATTATCTGCCAATTTCAAGGGGTACTGCTTCAGAACTCAGGCAATTAATTTCCAAGTGTAGGCAACATTTAGGCGCACTGAAAGGTCTAGGTCAACCAACTGAACATTGGGACATGCTTATAATTCCCATTTTGTTAAGGAAGTTGGACAATTTTTCTTGTAGATCCTATTATTCAGACCGTGATCCAGGTAAGCTACCTACACTAGAAGATTTTTTTAACTACATGGAGAGGAGAGCAATGAGTTTTGAAGAGTCACAAGTATCTGCAGGTAAGCAAGCATTTACTAAACCAAATTACAATAAATCTGCCAACTTGGCCAATGTCTGTGATGAAAGAGCCACATGTAAGTTTTGCAAGGATACCAAGCACAAAATATTTGCTTGTAATAAATTTTTAGCTTTGAGTGTATCTGATAGGATTAACTTTGTGAAACAAGAAAACTTGTGCCACATATGTTTGAACTTTCATACCAAAAAGTGTAAATTTTACTTCAAGTGCTCATATTGCAAAAGTAAAGAGCATAACTCTATATTACATTCAGAAGAAAATGTCTGTAACTTAGCCAAAGGCATAAAATCAAACATGGTATTATTACCCACAGTTAAAGTAAATTTTAAAAGTTCTGACGGGTCATTCATCACGGCCAGGGGTCTAGTCGATAGCGGCAGTCAAGTTTCCTTCATTAATGCAGATTTAGTAGGTAAATTAAATGTTCCTACATTTAGTCATGAAATCAAAATAACGGCCCTCGGTCAAAAGCAGAAACCTGTTACCAGGGCTGTCAATTTAAACATGTATTCAACACATGATAATTACAGCACCAATAGTCTATTTTCTGTGGTTGACAATATTACTACATATCTTCCACAGACAAAAATTGATGTGTGTGATCTTAAAATTCCTGAATGGGTGACCTTAGCTGACAATGAATTCAATATACCTGGCAAAATCTCCTTTCTCATATCATCCGATATATTTTTCAAAATTTTACTGTGTGACAAAATATCTCTTTCTGGGGGACAGGTAATTTTATTAGCTACAAAATATGGTATATTGTATCAGGCAATGTTAAACAAAACTGTAATACTGCTCAAAATAGCAATAGCAGAACAGTACTCCATGCTATAAATAGTGAACCTACTACTGACTTCCTCCTACAAAAATTCTGGGATGAACAACATATTCCTGAATTAAAAACAGAGGGTATAATAAGCCAAGAAGTGTGTGAATCAAATTTCAAAAAATCTGTTCAATTAACGGATAACAGGTTTCAAGTTAGTTTACCGCTTAAAGTACCATTAGAGGAAGTCAATTTAGGAAATTCATTCAAAATAGCCAACAAAAGATTAAATATTTTGTGCAAAAAGTTTACACAAAATTCTGATTTAAAACAAAAATATACATAATTCATAAATTAATTTCTTACATTGAATCATGCAAAAGAGATTAATTTATATGAGATAGATAAACATTGGCACCAATGCTATTTCTTGCCGCATCATGCTGTGCTCAGGGAGGATAGTGTAACCACAAAATTAAGGGTGGTATTTGATGCCAGTGCCAAAACAGAAGTTAATCTCAGTTTAAATGATATACTACATTCAGGTCCTCTAGTGCAAAAAGAATTATTTGACATTTTGATATTGTTCCGCACATACAGTTTTATTGTGATGACTGATATCAAGCAAATGTACAGGCAAATTAAAGTAGATCCGACACAAACCCATTTGCAGCTAATTTTATGGAAAGAGAAATTTAATGATGCCTTAAAATGTTTTCAGCTGTCAACAGTGACATATGGGGTCACTAGCTCCAGTTTCCTTGCAACTCGATGCTTAGTAGAATTGGCCCACCGATATCAAGATCAGTTCGCAAGAGCTTCATCAATATTGTTGAATAATAGTTATGTAGATGACTGCTTGTTTGGGGCAGCAACGCCTGAGGAAGCAAAGAGTATTTGTAGTGAGTTGGTTGCATTATTGGAGCTAGGTAGTTTTGAGCTACATAAATGGTGTTCAAATCACCAGAATATTCTCTCTGATATACCAGCAAATGAACAGTATTTTCAAAATCATGAATTTGATAACACAGATGTGACAGTCAAAGCCTTAGGTCTTGTGCTAGATATTAAATCAGATCACCTTGTGATTTCAAAACCAGGTAGCAATCTGTGCAATGTATGGATTAAACGAACCGTACTGGGATTTATTGGTACATTTTTTGATCCTCTGGGATTGGCAGGGCCTATTGTCACACGTGCTAAAGAATTTCTTCAAAAAGTATGGCTATTTAATTTGCATTGGGATGAACCATTGCCAGAAAAAATTCTGGATCCTTGGAATGTGTTTATTAATGATCTAATGAATCTGAAACCAATATACATACAGCGAAATTTATTTATGACAAATGCCGACTATGTAGAATTCATAGGCTATTGTGATGCATCTAGCATTGCTTATGGTGCTTGTATTTATATTAGAACTGTGCATAATGATAAAGCGCATACAACTCTTTTATGTAGTAAATCAAGAATTGCACCACTAAAAAATAAGCAAACAATTCCTAGACTAGAATTAAATGCCTGTGTATTATTGTCGAAATTGTATGTAAAAATAAGTAGCATTTTAAGTAATTATAAGCCTAGACGTTGTATAATGTTTAGCGATTCCCAGGTCGCGTTGTGCTGGCTAGCAAATCCACCTCGTAAAGATATCTAGGTATGTAAAAAACAGAGCAAACATAGTAAAAGAAAATACGAAAGATTGCATCTGGAGTCACGTGAGTGGATCTGCTAACCCTGCCGATTGTTTGTCGAGAGGCATGAAGCCCTCCGAACTGTAGCCGTAATATAAGCCTGTATGCTTATAGGGTTCCACGCACGGGATAATCCTTATACGGGATATCCCACGTGAGGGATATTCCACGCACGGGATAATCCTTATACGGGATATTGCACGTGAGGGACAACCCGCGCCCAGGATAATCCTTATACGGGATATTCCACGTGAGGGACATTCCACGCACGGGATACTTAAGTGAGGGGCATCCGGACTCTTCGTAAGCTAGAACTATATGGTATTCGCGGATCGTTCTTGGATCTTCTTACTAGCTATCTAATAAATAGAACCCAAAGAGTTAAGCTAGATGAAACAATTTACAGTACTTATTGCACAACTACCGCCTTTGGTGTTCCACAGGGTAGTGTCCTTGGGCCTACCCTGTTTCTCATTTATATAAATGACCTATGCAATTTAAGCCTTAGTAAAGGACAAGTCTTCTGTTACGCAGATGACACTGCTTTATTGTTTCATGGGAAAGATTGGGAAGAAGCACATAAAATGGCTGAAATGGGATTTTCTAAAACGATGAAATGGCTGAACATAAATCTACTTACACTAAACTTAGCTAAAACAAAATATATTACATTCTCTACTCGAAAAATTTCTCAACCAAATAATAAATTTAAAATAATTGCCCATACATGCAAAGAAAGTTCAATACACTGTGACTGTGAACAAATCAATAAAGTGCCACATATAAAGTATCTGGGAGTTATCATTGATTCTAACTTGAATTGGTACCAACAAATAGAAACAACCACAGCTCGAACGCGAAAATTGATTTGGATATTTAAACATCTTCGACATGTAGGAGCAAAAGATCTACTAATACGTATCTACATCACCCTAGTACAATCAATACTCTTATACTGTTTGATAATATGGGGAGGATCATTTAAAACAAAATTCATCAGTATTGAACGAGCTCAACGAGCAATTCTTAAGATAATTTTATTTAAAAAGAAACTCTACAGTACTGAAAAGCTATACAAGGAAGCCAAAGTATTAACTGTAAGACAACTTTATATTATATTAAACTGCATTTTAAAAACCCACAAAAGTGTTAAGATAGATCAAAAGGTGACACAGAAAAGAAACATCCTCAATATACTAAAAACGGAATTCACTAGGACAAAATTTGCTAACAGACAGTTCACTTACTTTTCGAAGCACATATATAATAGAATAAATAAACACAATAAAATATACACACTTACCTACAAGGAATGTAAAATTACAACCCAGAACTTTCTTAAGACCTTGAATTATCACGAAACTGAATTAATTTTACAATAATTACTCTCTTAGACTAAATACTTAATTGATACCTATACACAAATATCTATAATCAACTTACACACTCGAATCACAGGCGCATACACACAAAACAGTAGGTACACTTACACAACACATCATACATACACACGCACACGAACACACACCACACACACACACGCACACACATGCACACCAAATACACATACCTACACACACGTATACACTTGCATAGGTAGGTACTGAGTAAGCTAACATAATAAAACATTATTTTTTTCTTGTATACCTACCTATTTCATTCATTTATATCTAATAATATAATGGATTCATTTCAATAAATACGTAATTGTAAAATTATTTTCATTGCTCAAGAGATATTTTATGCCATCCGGAAGAGCGGTGCTTTCTGTTACTGTTGCTTACTAGGAAGTGCCATCCTTTTGCTTGTAATTATAACTTTAGTTAATGGAAATAAATATTTTTGATTTTGATTGACTTATCTCCCCTGATCACTGGTTACTGCTCCTGATCTGCAGGCAACTCCTACAGGTTCCCCACACTCCCCTCTTTACACACACACACTTACACTCTACAATGTAGATGTAATAATGTAGAATAATTAGATATATATATTGGTGTTGTAACTCAACTTCTATATGAATATACCAAACCAGGAACAAATAAATGAGTTGATACCCTCATTTGTCTTTGAATTCTTTCTTGGGAAAGGGGAAGTTTGTTTGTCGGAAGCAGGGTGTGGTTTCCTTTCTTTTTATAAATGTATGCCCCTTGTTTGGGTATAGGCGCCCTTAACTGTACCACACTCTGTTTCTGCTCTCGGCGAGGTCACCCAAACGCCCTGATCCGTGCTGAGCTAGCGCAGGATGTCACAGCATGTGCTCCGTAGAATAAATGACTTAAAAATATCTAAATCGAGTTATTTCTAAACAGTACTAACTACTCCAATGTAGGAACTATCGGTTTACGTACAGAAACCTCGTACCTAAATGCTTTGTAATTACCTGAATATTTAAATAAAAATGGTTGAAGGATTTATTTTTACTAAAATGGCTATAACTTTAGTGTTACTGGGGCTAGAGGGATAAAATTGATACTTTGCGAAGGTACCAACTCTATGCTATCTGATTCAGACCTATTTCCTTCATCAAAGTTGAGCTAACTTGGCTAACTCCACCATGGTCCAGCCATCTTGACGTCAGAATAAATAAATCTTTATCTTTAAACGAGCAATTCTTGTATATATATATACAGGGAGTCACAAAACCTGCAGTGGGAATTGAAGGGCCTATAGAGAAAGCCTTTATTAATGGAACAACATAGAGGAAATTAAGACTATCTTCATATAAAGGAATTAAACTACTTATCGAATTTCATGACCACTTGCTGTTTTCGATATCACTACAAAATCGCGCCCATCCCTTAAGTAAACAATGAAGGAATTGACTTTTGAAATACTAACCTAAGAACGACGATTACCAGCGACATCCACTTATGAATATTGTATTATACGAGTAATTGATTCACATTCGATTCACATTGCGCCCCTAACCCTACCCCCGGACCGATGAACTACATAGCAGCATCACACAAATATCTCAATAAATTCACAATAAAACTTAATCATATCAACATGTTTTGGTTGTAGATGGGTGTCATGTAACCGTCAATCAGACGTCATAAACTAAACATAGATTGATTCACAGACAATCACAAGATTGCCATTGAAAAAAATAAAGTTAAAAAAATAAACTAAAGTATGGGCATTCCGCACTTTGTCGCGAATAGGCTAGAGATTAATGAGTAGCATGTAGGTAGGTAGGTAGGTAGGCTGAGATCAGTATGTCGAACAGCATCAATATGACTTTTTCGTGGAAGAATAATAATACTGAAATTTTCATTCTCTTAACTGGACTTACTTATTGAAAATGGATTTCTACAGCAATAACGAATATTACTAGATGATTTTATGTGTGGGGGCTGCTGATGGAAACCTTGAGCAAGCACCTGAGCTTTATTGTGAGCGATTTATTGATGGGAAACCAGAGGCGGAACAACGTAGGTTGCCTTCCAGCGACTGTTTCCGGAAAATGGTTATGCGGCTTCACCGGTTCATTTAGAGGAAATAGGCCCGAAGGACGACCAAGCAATCCGGACCCAAATATGGAAGAGACAGAATTGGATAATTTCCGTATAAATCCATGAACGAGTACTACAATTCTTCAAAGCCGAGCTGCTACAATTCTTGGTGTCCCTAATCATATGATTAGGGATTCTATGCTCTAACGAACACGCCTATGCATTGCTGCTGAAGGTGGACTTTTGAGCCTTTTTCGTAATAGCTTTTACTATTTTAAATGTATACTTTTACCATTTATTAATATCTAATGATTTTTAAGATTTGCATTTTAAAAGCTTGTGTTTTGTAAGTAAGCCATTAACTTGAAACATATTTTGTAGCTCATACCAAATCTCAGTAAACATTCAGTAAAATATTTTAACAAATTGAGATTTGATAGATCAACGACGATCGAACGTGATTCAACGACTTAATTACTTACCTACTTTCATGTGAATGATCCTTTGGACCATAGATTATGGTAATTTGATGACAGCGACAATTTTGACAAAACAAAAATAAACAAACATGTAGGAAGTAAATAATAATTACAAAAAATAAGAAATTTCAATGAATAATAATGAAACGAGCGTGGTAATGTGGAGAAACTCATAGAAGACTTGTATGTTTTGGAGGAGCAGCTATGCTCGCTTTATTAGTTCGTGGTTTCAGCAGAAATTCATTGTTTGTGTTATGGGTTGTGTTCTGCTATCTACTATACCTACTACGATCTTGAAACCGAACCTTTATTTACAAAAAACACGGGCCTTACACACGTAACGACCGATGAAGAGCGAACAAGTAAGTAAACGTAGAAAATTTCGCTAATATTAGGAAGGTTAGTAGTTTCCGTTTACGGACATACATTTAACAGTGTTGGGAGAAATTTCTATCGATAAAATGGTCGATAAAAATGATTGTGTTAGTTTAGTTTTTTTCAAACGCTGGAGGCTTTTAATCATGTTCATTAAAGTCCATGTACACTATAACAAAGGGTGATTAATTCCCACTGCAGGTTTTTGTAACACCCTGTATATTTTTTAAATATTTTTTTATTATTACCTTCGTGGACACAGTTTTATCGCAATCATGTCGACAAACGGAATATGTCACCGTAAGCATTAGGTAAGAAGTACACACTAGGGTGACATTGCGTACTAGCACTAGATAATACTACATAAGTAAGTGTTTCACTCTTTTAAACACAACCTTGCTCGCCATTCTTAAAACGTACGACTTGTGTAGGTCTTAAAGCCTATATTCCCATGATGGTGGTCAGGTCGGGTGGCCGCGTTCATATTTCATATCGCGAAATTCGCTCCCACATATTTACGTTCTTGTATTCGTCCCATAATCCCTATTGAGCGATTATGCGCGATGACGCGTGAAACTAAACGCTATTTTCTTTTATTTCGTCAAACGAGTGTGGACACCCCTTACCCTAGCACTTTCGACGTACATCCTATAACAATAGAGGCGGTATTGCCATGTTGGCGCGGAATGAAAAAGTATAAACGATTTTTTTCCTCGCGAGTTATTTTGTGCTATTGTGAAAGTGTTTTTCTTAAATAAAATATTGTTTCGTTTTTATGACTTTCCTCCTGAAAGAGGTTTTAGTGTCGGATGATGTGGGAGGTTCTTTTTTTCGTTGCTACAGGCAATACTTTACTCGCGCAATATTCGTGTCAATTCCAACGTCGTGAAGCTTTTAAATGCAATTTGGTATCCAGTGACAGACGTTCGGCGTTTCAAAGTATCAAGGGAGTGCTAAACATAATCGATCAACTATTTTCAAGTGCTCTGTATATTCGGTAGTAAGTAGTGCAGCTAGTAACGTAGGTAGTGTTATTAAATGTTTAAAACGGGTATTATAGCGCGAAGATTAACCAAAGATAAGCATTCAGCTTACTTTCGTTGTTTGCCCGACGTTTCCACACAGTTACATGTGTCGTGGTCGCGAGCTGTGTCAAAACGTCGGGCAAACAACGAAGGTAAGCTGAATGCTTATCTTTGGTTAATCTTCGCGGTATAATACCCGTTTTAAACATTTAATATCATGTCAGTGCGCGTTTCCTTAAAAAAAGTAGGATGTGTTTTTTATTAGTATTAGTACTCACACTCAACTCAACTGAGAGTTTAATATACGCCTCGCAAGTCTAGAATGTGTAAAATGGCTTAATGACTTAAAAGACTTATCTAAAGGACACTCGGAGTTTGGAAGGAAGGGCCGATGGATTTTTATTACTATGAACAAGCGTTTGACCACCATCCTGCCTGGTGTTTAGCAGCGATGTGGTCTACGATGGAGCACACTTGTCTATTAGGTACCTATTCATTCACGACTTGAAGACCTTCAGACTGCGCAGAAAACACAGACTCTGGCAAGTCATTTCACACCCTGGCGGTTGGCACTATGAAAGTAGACGAAAACCGTTTGTTTCGCGTAAAAGGTAAATCTACCTGGTATGGATGACTTTTTACCGATCTCCTGGTTGTCCTATTGTAAAAATGCGATGGGGTTATGCAACTCCGCAGAACACTCTCCGAAATGCACCCGATAGAAGACAGATAGGCTCGCAACCTTGCGGCGATTCTCTAGGGTTTTTAGCCGATCATCAAACAGCCTGTTGTCACCTATGAGTCTTCTAGCACGCCTCTCTACTGCCTCCAGACTCTCAAGCTGGTATTTTACAGTTCCATCCTAAAGATGACGACGGGCAGAGATAGAATGACCAGGACAGGTCGTTAGTGGTAGATAGATATGCGTCTAAATGCCTGTTGGTGGGCGTCAAAGCGTTTCTCCACCCACTTACACATTATGAACGTTAGTTTATGTATAAACATCAAAAGTGTCTAAGGATCAAGAACATTTTTAGTTCTAATAAAAATCTAATTTATCTAAATCAAATCTACTCTTCTGGATTGGTCTCCTACCTTTTTTTTATCACTATGAACAAGCGTTTGATCACCATCCTGCCTGATGTTAAGCAGCGTTATCCTACCTATTTCCCTATGCCTGTATCAATGACTTATCACCACATTTTTAGTAAATTATGAAAGAATTCAGTTTTTGTAAAATATATTCTTGATTGCAATTTTCTAAAATGTACTTGATCCCTAGACACTTCCGATGTGTGTATGTATTACGATACGATAAGGTGTTCGAGAGACTTTAGGTAATGTTTATTGAGTTTTACAGCCTTAATAGAATAAAATTATTATTGTCAAAGTTTGCTTGTCATGTTCCCAAGGTTGTATCGGTTTACCCTTTTCCATATAACTGTCAATGTGGCATAGAGAAGCATACGTAAACCACCCTTAAAAAAAGCGCATCAAAATCCCGGGACCTCAGCGTTCGGCAATCTGGTTATGCGATGTGGGTCATCACAAAGCAGCTTCAATTCATATCTTTAGCCGCGGGACGCCTTTTCCTTGCCAGGTTTTGTGGAAGTGAAACAACGCTATCTCAGCTTGTATAACGCTATCTCACACCACCGCACTGCGAGGGTGCTGAATGAACCAGTCAGCTCCCATCACAGCACTGATATCGACCGAGCGTGATATCTATATAAATATATTATATGTTTTATCGGTCAGTAAGTGAATTGAGCACTTTTGAGTAACAGCCCCATAAAGAGTGGTATGGGCGAGTGATGGCTTACGGTCGACTTTGAATAAGTAAATGGCGAGCGAGCGCCGCCACCGCGGGCCATCAAAGGTTTTCTACTTAAACTTTATGGCTAGTTTGCCATCGACTCCTGAATTTCACCGATAGCAATTTTATTCTCGGGTAAAGCATGAAACATTGCATTACGAGCAATTTGTGCTTTACAGTCGTAAATACTGAGTCATGAGATAGAGCAGGAGCGTCGGGGGCGTGTGCTTAGTGCCGCCGAGATACATAAAAAATGGGGTACGGAATATTAATAATTAATAGTTCAAGTATGTTGCCATATTCTGCCACGAGCGCTGCGGTCGATCAAATGGAAATAAGAAGGCAAGAACCGCGTCTACAGACAATAAATACGTCATTAATTATGTATAGCTTGTGTTAAAACCTCTTATTTGTTTTTAAAGCGATTTACAAAATGCGTCTGTGGTCCAGTTAGTACCATTTAATACTTGACATGTAACCGGGAGGTCGCGGGTTGGAGTCCGGCTACTGGACGTGTACCAATGGCACTCTTTATCAGAGCCTATTTACGCAATGCAACGTTCGAACGGTGAAGGACAACATCGTGATGAAACCCGCACCACACCACAAGGTGTGTGAACCCTATAACGGCGGGCTCACCCCCTGTCATGTTGGGTTAAATACGCTTGGTGAACCGTGGGCACTTGCTTAGCAAGTGCCTCTGCCTACCCCGCTTTGGGATTAAAAGCGTGAAGTTTATATTGAGTGAATGAATGAATGAATGAACACTTTATTGTATACTAATATCACACTAATCACAATGGTAAGGTTACAAAAGGCGACTTTGTCGCTGAAAGCGATTTCTTCCCAGTTACCTGTTTCGTTGACATTAAAGATACATGGAAATATTAAGAAATTAACTGACGTAGCTTCTCTTGCTGATTAGACAAGACATTTATTTTCTCTGACAAGCACAAATTACACACACATAAAAGAAAAAAAAACTGATTACGAAGTGATGTTTCAATGTTCATAACTTATTCTATGTATTGTTTGTGCAGTGCAGACTATATTAATATACTATAATCATTCATTCACACGTTTCGTGGTACGATTTAAAAGTAGCGCTCACGATACCCGACTGTACAATAAAAGTTTAACAAAAACACTGAAACTTATCTTACTTACAGTAACATATACATAGAGCATTAAAAAAAAGAAACAATTCGAAACTTAGGTAGCACCGACCGGTAAAAAACAAAACTATGCAGGAACCGTTCTTGCCACACCTTACAAGCACCAGTGTACTACGACCTCTAGAATATAAAGTGTTGTTTAGAAGGAAAGCTCAAGGATGTACGTAGAATGGTCCTCAAAGGTGTCTGTGTGGAGTACATTGCTATTCGCTTTGCATATGCAAATGTTAATGCTTAGAATCCTTCGGGAGCAACTATTTAACCGCATTTTCGTTACTACACCGACGTATTTCAGACACTAAAAAGTTTTAAGTACCCACTTCGCGATTTTTACAAGAACTTGTTCTTTCGAATATATAAAAGTTTTTTGTGTATAGCTATTATTTTCTGGATGGCGGCGGCAGATTCATTACCCCATTTCTGTTTGGGACGAAATGTTTTCGAACTGTATATTTTTAATTGTGAGTTGTATTGTCTTTTAACAATTACGAAAAAAGGAGAAGTGTTCAACCTCAGTATTCGTATGTTTTTTCAGCGATTTAAAAATGAAGTCTCTCTGGTTCTTGTTCCAGTATTTTAGTATTTTATTTATTGCGGAAGTCTTAAATCTAAGAACAAACCCTGTAAGGATGTGGCAACAAAATTATAAAATTTAAACATTTTTAAATAATATGTTTCTTTGTTCTCTGTTTTTTCGGATAACTCCGTCGTTTATGAGCCGCTTTTAATGTTTTTTTCTTGTTGGAATGAAGATATTTCCAAGGTGGTGTCATGATCAGGAAGTCAGTGTTCGATATTGGCAAACCCGCTAATTCGAGGGAAGCTTTAAGAAATGCGAGAATCGAGGGAAACTTATTTATTTAAACAATGGTTTGTTTTTTTAATACATTACGAATAAAAAGGAGGAGGTTCTCAATTCGACTGTTTTTATTGTTTTTTTTTTATTTATTATGTTTGTTAATACAAAACTTTACTGGATTTGGATAATATATTGCTTTTTTATCAGAATGCTGGTGCTTCCCGTTTTGTCCCGTTTAAAGGAGATGGCCAGAATAGAATTGGACATTTTATTTAAAAAATCTCCGAATTTATATCAAGACATTCTAAAAGTGATAAATATTGTCTGATTTTATAAAAGTGAGAGGTTATAGTTGGTTCTTTATACATGCTCCAGGAAAAAACTGGCCATGTCCTTTGGTTCAGTTCCGACAGTGTTTAGTGGTTGAAATCGAATCCACTTTCTTTAAAATTATTATTTACTTTAGTCTTAATGCAGTGCTTTAAAACACACATACAAGAAAATTAGATTCGCGATGTTCTGAAGGGGGCCGGCGCACTGAGTATCCGATACCGGCGAGCATGTATGCAGATATGCATGGATGTGGTAGGGGGCAAAGAGATTTACCAGGATACTGACAAGTCGAGGTCCATGATCTCTGCCTACCCCTCTGGGAAACGGGCGTGACGTACATGTACTTTAAGGAGGCCGTGCCGGATGTCCTAAAAAAATAATTTTTACTGCTAAGGCGAAAAAACTTTACATAATAAATACATACTAAACTTTAAATAATACAATAAAAATACGACAACAAACTTGGACGCGATTCTGAACGTTACGGTAAGACATTGACTGTCGCGTCGGCGGACATTTGATTTTATCTGAAATGAAGTTAATATGTCGGCAAAATACTCGGTACAATTAAAGTTCATTAAAGTATGTATTTCCAGTCATGGGTACCAATGAACAAGTGTGCTCCATCGTAGACGACATCGCTGCTTAACATCAGACAGGATGTTGGGCAAACGCAAAAAACTAAAGAATGGGCATATATTTCAGATTAAATATTTATTTTTTTAATTTCGGTTCAATAGCGAGAAGAAGAATTCAGAGAATAACAATAATTAAATGTGTGTAAATATTACACCGATTCAATAACTGAACAAGAAATCTAATTCCAATGCGAAATCAAATGCTTAGTGTATGTAGAGAAATATTTATTTTCACACAAGTGACACAGCATCCTAATTATGTCGCAATAATCGGTTTTTCAGACGTCCATCCTCGTAGTGCACCGCGACCGAGTCCTCCTACAGTCTGCAAGGGAATGAAGCTCAGCATATTCTGGCGCTGTATGACTAACATAGTCCGCAAGCCTCTATTGATTCCCCCGTGCAATCCGCTCATACATGCCAATTTCACACATTTCAACACCTTTGATACATTATGGAACAGGGTAAAAGGCCCTTTAATTGGCAATCGGCCGGTATACCAGTCATTAGCCGCAACGGATGCTTTGAATGCACGAAGTTTCCCCACTTCACCACAATCTACCCTTTATGCTTCCCAAATTAAAGACTATGCAAGTTTCCCTCGGACGGGGGATGGGTTGGGGAATAAAAAGTTATAAGTACCTTATTGCATTTAATGAGGGGCTTAACGAATTTCTATAGAAATTGCCGAATGTAAGGGAAATGTTTGTGAAAGTTGTGTAATAAATGACGAAAAACGCCCCCCGCCCCTGTCGTGTCAATAAACACTTGCCTGAAATAATGTTGTTTGTTTTTATTGCAGACTGGCTGACCCGGCAAGCGTTGTTTTGCCTATATACATTATTAACAGTGTTTCTCTGCTAGTAGGTGACGGTATTTATTGTCATATAAACATTCCTCAAGAATCACTCTATCTACTAAAGAAAATCGCATCAAAATCCGTTGCGTTTAAAGATCAGCATACATAGAGAGAGACTGCGGGAAACGACTTTGTTTTATAAGTTGACTAGATGACCCGGCAAACGTTCTTTTTCCTATGTGCATTATTAATTATACTTCTCTGATATTATAAGCATGTTCACACATCAAAAGTGTCTAGGGATCAAGTACATTTTAGAAGATTGCAATCAAGAATATATTTTACAAAAACTGAATTCATTCATAATTTATTCAAAATGTGGTGATAAGTCATTGATACAGGCATGGGGAATTCGGTACGAGACCAATCCAGAAGATTAGATTTGATTTAAATAAGTTAGATTTTTTTAGAGCAAAAAATGTTCTTGATCCCTAGACACTTTTGATGTGTGTATTACATAGATTTGTGTGTATTATCGAACTTGGTCAAGAATCTCTCAATCTATTGAAGAAAATCGCATCAAAATCTGTTGCGTTTAAAGATCAAAGCATACATAGGGACAGACTGCGGAACACGACTTTGTTTTATAAGTTGATAAGCAAGCGTTTGAACACCACCCTGCCAGTACGTCTAGATGAAGTCTATTATTACTATTCGCTGGCTTACCCGTGACTTTAAGATGTGATTTGACGGCCTGCTTGGACTAGTGGTAAGGCCTAGGACGACGGACGCGGGTTCGGTTCCCGCCACGGACTTATGTCCGTGGCGGGAACAAAGCATTATTGCTTTATTGCTTTAGCAAAGCATTATTGCTTTAGCGATGAATGAACTTTTGAAGTGTGCGTCTGGCTGTTTTATTTATCTATGTATGTTTGTATTTAAAAGTATTTATGCAAGTACATCAGTCTCTGGCACAGTTCGCGTTGACTTGTCAACGAGGCCGGTCGTAATCTACGCGCGCAGTGAGCTACTTTTTCACGAGTATTTTTCTACCCTCATTGTTTGCGTGTTTTCTAACGATGGCAGCGGACTTTTTGTTCTGACAATAGTGAAGTGATAACATTACAACTTTATACTAGTTTCTGACTACAGGAACAAAATGACCTCCCAACCGACAAACAACACCCCCAGTTACGCTACCGTGACCCTAAACACCATGTTCCCGAAAAAAGATCAGGCAATTGTGATAGATGCATTGGAAAATGTTCTGATCAAAGATTATGCTCAAGCTCTGGGAAAAATAATCGATCCATCACAAATACGATTTTTGTCCAGAATATCAAATAACCGAATCTGCGTTTACGTTTCCTCCAAATCAATCGCGGATGACATCATTGACAGTAAGAAATATGTAACCGTACAGAATCAGAAACTACCTATTCGCCCGCTAATCACCAGAAACAAACGTATAATAATATCCAACGTGTGCCCAATCATACCTCACGTCGAAATAGAAAAGAAATTACAGGAATTGCACATTACACCAATGTCACCCATCTCTTTCTTACGCGCTGGGCTCAATGAAACAGGCTACAATCACATACTAAGTTTCCGACGGCAAGTTTATGTTACACCTGAGGACTATAATCGGCTTCCCGAAAAAATTTCGATCGACTACGATGAAACTAACTACTGGATTTACTTTTCATCTGATACAATGACTTGTTTTGTATGCAAAAAAGACGGACACGTAGCCTCTAAATGCCCAAATATCAATAACGACTCTAATATAACATTTAGTAACCCAACAGATCATGAAACAGAGCCACAGACCATCAAGCGTCCTCACCCACCCACTGAGTCTTCCGCATCTGTTGATAACGTGGAACCAGACATGGTTGAAGCAGACAGTTCACCGAGCAACTATAATAGTGATGATGACAACTATTCTATGGAGTCCAGCTCAGATGAAGTTTGCAGGTCTAAGAGCGGAAAGAAAGTCAGGAGAATATCACCCAGTAGTGACTTAGATTCCATTGCTTGGGAACAATTGGATAACTTTATTACCAGATCCTCTAAAATGTACCCCCTATCCGGAAAACAGGTGAAAGAATATCTAACACGCACTTATGGAGTTAAGAACATAACAGAGATCACTTACAGCTACACAGAAGATATAGGCGCTTTAGTTGAACTGTTCAAAAACTTGATACCTAATATCACATGTCGTAGTGTTAAGAACAGGCTCACCCGTATCGTAAGTAAACTCAAGTTGCTACTCAAGGAAAAGCCCAAATCAAATAAGTAAGTTTTTTTTTTATAACTTTAATTACTTAAGTATATTATAATGGATTTAAACTCGAATTTCAAACTGAATATTATCCAATGGAACTGTCAGAGTTTAATTCCAAAATTAAGCGAACTAGATGCTTATTTACATAATGAAAAGGTTCACATCTGTATTCTCTCTGAAACCTGGCTGAATTGCGAAAAACAAATTAATGTATCTGGTTACTCTATCTTCAGAAGTGATCGAGACGACGGATTTGCAGGTCTGGCTATTTTAGTCCACCAATCTTTACCTAGTATTCCAATTTTTTTTCCTAGACAATATAATAATATTGACGCTCTGTGTATTGAAGTCCTGGGTAGCAATACGATTCAATATATTATAGGTGTGTATTCGCCATCAAATGTTGCAGTTAGCATTGGGGACTATAGGGAACTTTTTAGCCATTTCTCAGAAAAAACCCTGATACTCGGAGACTTTAATGCTCACCACATTGCTTGGTCATACGAGACTGACACACGGGGTAGAATCTTGTCGGACATTAGCATAGATCATAATTACGTTTTCCTTAACAACGGAGACTTCACTCGCTGCGCTCAACTAAATGGTA
>SJJU01070255.1:0-19177 GCA_012932125.1 Conopomorpha cramerella
ATCATCATCATCAATCAGCCCATACCTGTCCACTGCTGGACATAGGCCTCTCCAATTGCACGCCACTGTGATCTGTTTTCGGCTTCTCGCATCCAGCTTCTGCCAACCATCTTGCGTATATCATCAGTCCACCTTGCCTGAGGGCGTCCTACACTCCGTTTGCCGAGACGCGGTCTCCACTCGAGAACTCGTTTTCCCCCAACGGTCATCGGTTCTACGGCTAATATGGCCGGCCCACTGCCACTTCAGCTTGCTAAAACGATGAGCTATGTCGATGACTTTGGTTCTCTGTCGGATCACTTCATTCTGATTCGATCCTTGAGAGAAACGCCGAGCATAGCCCTTTCCATAGCACGCTGTGCGACTTTGAGCTTGTGGGTCAACCGTGCCGTCAGTGTCCACGTCTCAGCTCCGTATGTCATTACAGGTAGGACACACTGATTGAAGACCTTTGTCTGCAGGCACTGTGGGATCGCTGATGTTAAGACTCGACGTAACTTCCCAAATGCTGCCCAACCCAGCTGAATTCTTCTGTTTACCTCGTCCTCGAAGATGTTTCTACCCAACTGCAATGTCTGCCCAAGGTATACGTATTTTTTAACAACTTCGAGAACGGTGCCTTGTACTGAAATCGGTTCCGGTAGAACATGTTCAATGAACATGACCTTGGTTTTATCCAAGTTCATCCGTAGGCCGATCCGTAGAGAAGAATCAGCTATGTCATTCAGCATCAGTTGAAGGTCCTGCAGCGTTTCTGCCATGATGACGATGTCGTCTGCAAATCGCAAGTGAGAGATGTGTGCGCCATTGATGTTGATGCCACGTCCTTTCCAATGCAGCGTCTTGAACATATCCTCCATTGCATTTGTGAACAATTTCGGGGAAATAACATCCCCTTGTCTCACTCCTCGATGCAATGGTATGGGACGTGTCTGCTGATTTTGTACTTGGACGGACATGGTGGCAGCCTCCTAGAGGCATCTTATCACTTGGATGTATCGCCAGTCAACTTGGCAACGCTGCAGAGACTCCAGAACGGACCAGATCTCAACCGAGTCAAAGGCCTTCTCATATTCCACGAATGCTAGACACAGGGGCAGATTATATTCTTCAGTTTTTTCTATGATCTGCCGCACTGTGTGGATGTGGTCTATGGCGCCATAACCGCTCCGAAATCCAGCCTGCTCCGGAGGTTGAAATTCGTCGAGTCTTCGCGCAAGACGGTTTGTGATCACTCTTGAGAACAGCTTGTAGACGTGGCTTAGAAGAGAAATGGGTCGATAGTTCTTCAACAGCGTTTTGTCTCCCTTTTTGAAGAACAGGACGACCACACTTCTACTCCACGCCTCCGGAGTTCTTCCTTCGAAGAGGACAGCGTGAAAAAGCTTTTGGAGCTCCCTCAATATCGGTTTACCTCCAGCCTTTAATAGTTCTGTTGTAACGCCATCCTCTCCTGGAGCTTTTCCGTTTTTGAGCTGTCTAAGAGCGATCTCAATTTCGGCAGTACTGACTTCTGGCAGGTCTTCGGTGGAGTGGCGTGTCAATGTGGCTCTAGAGTCCCCATTTTCGGGATCAGGGCGAGATGCATGCGATGCGTATAACTGGGCATAGAAGTCTTCAACCTCCGAAAGGACCGACGGCTTCGAAGTGACGACTTCTCCACTTGCTGTGGTCAACTTCGCAAGGTGGCTTCTTCCAAGAGATTGTACGAACACTTTTGACCCCCGATTATGCTCAATCGCTCTTTCTATTGAAAGAGTATTGTAGCATCGGAGGTCGCGCCGCACGTGCTTACTAATCTCCTGTTTTAGAGCCCGCCTTGCGGTCGAAGTGACGGGTGGATTCTCACGTCGTTCCTTCATCAGCCGTAAAGTCTCCTCGGAAAGCCTTGACTTCCTGCCCTTACGCTGCATTTCACAAAATCTCGTACCCTCTTCCCTGAGGACCCGAGTCACATTTTCGCGGTTCTTGTTCACGTCTGCTGTGGTTTCCACGGCAACGAATCGGTTCTCCAAACTTAGCTGGAAAGCTTCGGATCCCATTATAGTTTGGAGCATGGTTGGTTGGAGCCTGGCTTTCATCAGACGGACACGTTCAGCCTTAAAGTTGATATTCAGAGAGCCTCTGACTAGTCGGTAATCGCTACCGGTATTAAACCTGTTGATCACAGAGACGTCTCTGAATATGTGCTTTTTGTTCGTCATGATGAAATCGATCTCATTTTTAGTCATAGTATCGGGGCTTTGCCAGGTCCACTTCCTTTGGGGCTTTTCTTAAACCATGAGTTCATCAGAAATAGCCCCTCTCGTTCGAGGAAGTTTACTAGCATTTGCCCCCTATGATTCCTTGCTCCAAATCCATGGCATCCTACTGCCGATTCATTGCAATTCTGTACTCCCACTTTAGCGTTAAAGTCCCCCATAACAACGCTGTAATGTGTCTTAGTAGTGGAGTGGACGGCCTTCGATATATCATCGAACAGGCCCTCCACCTCATCGTCCGAGTGTGTCGAGGTCGGTGCATACACTCGTACCACTTTCAGGCTATACCTCTCGGTAAGTTTTATGACAAGGTATGCTACCCTGTTCGACACGCTAGACACTTCCACAACGTTGTTACACAGGGACTTATTCACAAGAAACCCAACGCCGCCTTGGGATTGTTCGTCTCCCTCGCGGAAGTACATTAGGTGGCCCGATTTGAGGGTAATGGTGTCCTCTCCCTCTCTTCGGACTTCGCTGAGCCCCAATATGTGCCACCTAATTTTCCCAAGTTCCACCTCGAGTTGCGCCAGATGCGAGTCAAGCCGTAGCGTGCGTCCGGTGTACGTCGCCAGGGTCAGTTGTTTGTGGTGGCCTCCCATAACCCGGAGATTCTTCGCACCCCCTGCTCCGCCGTTACCGTGGTCGCCACCGCGACCAGGAATAGCGGAGCCGCCGGGAACTGGGGGCCGTGGCCTTGTTGTGCTTAGTATTGGAGGTAAATGCCCATAATGTAGATTAACTCACGATATAGATACTTTATACATATATAATGCACTTTGTCATTTTGATAAATGAAAATCAAGCTTACAACGACAAACTTAAAGTTGAAAATCAATGGGGAATTATCTTTGACGAGGAAAGATGACAGTAATGACAGCTCCCCGCCCGTAAATCTGCCAGAAAAACGTCAAAGAAAATGATTGATTGATTTTCAACTTTAAGTTTGAAGTTGTAAGCTTGATTTTCATTTATCAAAATGAAATATGTGCATTATTTATATATGTGGTTAATGTACATAATATGACACGTAACGATTACTTATAATCATACTTTCTAAACAAATTTTGGCAGTATTGACAATTCTCCACCCCAAAAATCTGTCAGAAAAACGTCATAGAAAATTCCCCATTATTTCCGCCAGAAATTCCAAATGACTCACGAACAATAATATGCACTATACTTTGTATCGATCGTCATTACTGCTATCATAACTATGCTATCCAGTGTTTATCCTATTTCCATGATAATTTTGGGATAAAATCTATCTGGCCATCCGTTCAGTAAGATGCTTTTCTGTGAAGATGTAGATAACAAAGATATAGACTCATACATACATACACTTCACGCCTGTCTCCCAGAGGGGTAGGCAGAGACTATAGATCTCCATTTGTCACGGTCCTGACATACCCCTTTCGCTTCATCTACATTCATACATCTTTTCATACATGGCCTCCGGTTTCGAGTACTTTTCACGCCACTTTCGGCCAGGACATCACCAATCTGGTCAATATATGTCCTTCTGGGGCGACCTCTACTCACCCGGCCCATTGCATCCGCCACTCATATCATACATTCCATATATTATGTAGTTCGGATACCTTATCACCTCACGCTCTCGCCTCGCGCTACACCCACCATCATGAGAACTCAAGTAAAGATCCAAACTAAAAAGTCTTCCTATAACACTTTTGAAACAATCATCCGTCGATTTTCAAACTACAATCTCAAATGACACTTATCCCTCAAACGATAAGGTGCACGAGTGTGTACCACGAACTAAGTATCGCGGGCTAAGTTCGGAACACGGCAAGGCTTTTACAGAGTAGATAAGTAAGTTTCAACACTTTATATCTACAGATGGACGACTGATAACTTCTAGTCGCGGCTGGGGCAGTTTTGAAATCCATTGCCGGTCGATACTGTTTCTCAATTTTCAATCACACCATAAAAAAAAGAAGTTGTCGTTTCGCCGTATGTTTTGTTTGTCTGTTTGTTCGCCCCAATAGGAAGAGAATTGCGAATTTTTTAACCTTA
This sequence comes from Conopomorpha cramerella, assembly GCA_012932125.1. Classification (NCBI taxonomy): domain Eukaryota; kingdom Metazoa; phylum Arthropoda; class Insecta; order Lepidoptera; family Gracillariidae; genus Conopomorpha; species Conopomorpha cramerella. The sequence continues at coordinate 4,299 of SJJU01070255.1, forward strand.
GTGAGGAAAAAAAAAAAAATTTTATATATAAGTACTAAATTCCTACCTACATTCTAATACTAATAGTTCAATATGATATGTAAATTGCATGTCCGAAATGGATAAACCGTTTGTGACTTTGTACCCACACTGTATAACATCTGTAACAACAACAGTTATAGCAATAAAATATTTCTGATTCTGATTTCTAGCTGTATTTAGCTAGAATCAGAATCAGAAATATTTATTATTTCGGCGCTAATTAAGCTTGATCTATATGAACCAAGTTAACTTTGAAGGAACATACTTCAAACAGTAAAAAACACAGATTTGTGGTTTTCGCATGGGATCAAACTGCCCACCAGCTTTGAAAGATCAGAATTATTCAAAACGGTTCACTCAATACAAACTTTTGAGGAACCTAACATACAAAATGGCGTCGACCTCTACCTTTTTTTAAGGCTGTTAAAAAGTGAGGTAGTCTGTCAGAAGAACTTGTAGTGACAATCGATTAACCATTAGTGTTGTCTCTATCAAACAATACTAGGTCAGTAGGGCCATTAGTTCATAAGTTATCTACACTATGAATGGTTTATTTAAATATTTTATAGGTTGTGATTCACAGGTGGTCACATGAAGTTTTAATCAAAACTGTACTATCTTAGGAGTGAGTCAGGCACAGGCTCCACAGCTACATCACAGGCAAGCGACGAGTGTACCCTCGCCGACGGCTCCCGTACAACTACCCGCGCCGCCCCACTGCCAGTGCGCACGAGACTGTGTAACTATATCTTGTATGGATATAGGTTTACATACAAACACTACAAAAACTTTTTGGGAACTTTTTATTTTTTGGTTTCAAAAGGGCAATTATTGGGTAGTACAAAATAAGTAAACTAGCTGCATTTCATTTAATGTGTCGTGCCTGGTCAGTGGGGAACAAGATGATACATTTACTATGAAAACGTACCTGCATTTTGTGAAGATCAATCACTCACACAGTGGAGGAAGTTGTGGAAAACGAGTAGTTTTTTTTCAGTATTTTACCTCCCTGAGACGTAATTTATTTCGTGACTAGCAATTTCAACCGTATACAGAAAAAAAATATAGGGTCATCGATTCCATGCCCTTCTGCCCTTCGTCCTGGCATGTCGTACGAGCCGACTATGGGATCTTGGTTCTGCTGGCTTGGTACAGGCTTATTCTAGCAACGAGCTAGCATCTTGTAACTGAAGGCACAAATTGGCATTCTTAATTTCTAAGTGGGTGTGTCCTTGTGGTCCTAAGGTGTTCTACCCCCTTTTGAGGATTACACGTTAATGTATGTACAGAAAAAAAGTACATAAATACACACCCATGAAAATGTTCCAAAAAGGATTCACATTTAACACAACGTGATGGGTTCATCCTGTCGATATAGGAGTTTCCTCACGACGTTTTCGTTTAAAGTAAAGGTGATGCATCGTTTTTGCACATTCCAAGAAAAATACACATTCTACACGATTTCCGTTTGACTCGAATCCATAACCTTCCAACGGGGATATTTTAAAGGAACCTTGTTTATTCTAGTTATGACAGATGGCGCTAGCTGTGTTAGGGGCGATAAATGTCAACGAAATGGTTAACTTCAAGCAGTCAGTATTGAAGGCGACAGTATTTTTTAATTAATTCTGTAGTTTCTGAAATTTGAATAACTTACCCAAATAATTAAAAAAAAAACAAACGTACTAAAATATAACTGACAGAAGTTACCCTTGACACCTGACTACTAAAGAATATACTAGCGAAATCTAGATTAGAATTTTTCGGACTTTGAAAATTTCTTATTTCACGTCGAATGATCCGACCAAAGGCAACAGCGAATTTTTATTCCGTCCATGCTTTTCTATCTTGGCTATTCCTTTTGAGTGTTTGGTTTCTTTTCTTCTAGATTGTGACTGACTGTTGTATTTCGCTGTATCACAAGTACCCTTATACTTATCATATCCAATAAGCTATAATTTATAGACCAATAATTCAAGCGGACGAGCTATGTGTACTGGACAACTGGTAATAAAACTGCATGATGTGTACGTACAATAAAACGTACCTATACTCTGATACTACTAATTTACTGACACGTTGGATTGACACCGGTGATGCCATCACTGGCTTAGGGTTCGTATAGTGTTTTGGCTATTGAATGTCAAATTATAGTAAAAGACAAATAATAATAATAATTAAATCGTTTATTGGACACCCGCGTGATGAAGCCCGCACACCACACGGTGTGTGAAGTTGTGAACCCTATAACGGCGATGGACTCATCCCCTGTTAAATACGCTTCGTGAACCGTGGGCACTTGCTCAGCAAGTGCCTCTGCCTACCCAGCTTTGGAATCCCAAAGCGGGGTAGGCAAAATGCGTGAAATGTATTTTTTTTTATTGGACACAATACACACAAGAAGGACTCGACAGTGTTAGTAGTTACATAAATATGATTCTTAAGGCTATTATTAGTTACTTAGTCTATTACAATTTACAGATTATTTACATAATGTATTGTATGTATGATGCACCTTACAGCCGTGGTCCACATACATACAATCGAAGCGATCAACAACCATCTTCAGAAGAACAAAACACTGATCAACACATTCGTGGACACTCAAATTGTGTAAATAGAAGGTTTATTGTAACCGCGTCGATTGGCGGGATATGTCAACGAAAACGTTTAGTTAAATATTTTTTTGTGACACAATCACAATGTGTACAACAACTAACACAACGCTATATTAATAGTTTAAACCGAGCGTTACGGCGCGAAATTAACCAAAGACAAGCATTCAGCTTACCTTCGGATATAACGAAGAAATCGGCAAATAACGAAGGTAAGCTGAATGCTTGTCTTTGGTTAATTTCGCGCCTAGCACCCGGTATAAACTATTAATATAGCGTTGTGTTAGTTGTTGTACACATTGTTATTAGTAGGTATAGCTAATAGGGTTAGTGTACTAATTTAGCACTTTTCAAAAGACACGATCAACTCTTCAAAACCGACCTATAAGGCAGACATTAGACGCTCATGCAAGCGTCATTCAATTCCATCAGTCATGATTTATGGAATGACTACTAATACTAATTCAAACATCATTCACTATATTAGACGATAGGAAATCAGTCAATCACAATCATGACTGTGGTAAAACTGAGATCAAAACGTATCATCTAATGTGTGCCTAACATTTTTTCCATTACGTCCTTAGTTTAAACTGTTTTACGTAGAACTAACTTTCGAATCAAACGAGTTTCCTGAGCCACGTCACTTCTTGGCAACATTCTAAATGAGACAGGCTTCTCTCTAATACTGACAGACGGCACTCGTAGTTTCACTTGACACGTATTACGACGGTTTGAATTAAATGCAACTTTCCTTTATTATAGAGTTAACCCTTAATCAAACAAGGTTAGGTGTCTTTCTGATGGATTTTGTACTCTATTGACATTTGTTATTCTAATTACCGACTCCATCACATAAACCCGGGTGATGTTTATCATAAAGTCTAGCTTTGAAGGACAATGTGAAATTATTGTTTAATGTTTAAATAGGTATGCGTCCTGTAATGTCACATACCTTATGTGATTATTCTGTGATAACTTCTCTGAAATCGTTAGATAATTCCAGATGACAAGGAAGACATTCAATAAGGTTCAAAGTATGTGTTGCTCAAGTGGGAATATATTAGCCTTTGTTTGATTAAGGGTTAAAAAACCCTTTGGATCCACTCGGAACTTGCAATCGGAAAGTTGTCATTTTGAGCCTAGTGGCATTTTAAATTGTGTCTTTGTGGTTACGTGTAATGGTTAGATAGTCATGTGTAATTGTTTTTTTTTTTATCACTGTGAACAAGCGTTTGACCAGCATCCTGTCTGATGTTAAGCAGCGATGCGGTCTACGACGGGGCACACTTATTCATTAGGTACCTATTCACCCGCGACTTGAAGACCTTCAGACTGTACTGAAAGATATCTGCGTAACACTTTGGTATTGACGGGCGTCAATTTTTTTTTATTTATTTTGGCAAATAAGTGGGTTATATTATTTTTTCTATTTGTTGTTTTATTTTCTTTATGTATGAAATAGATCATGGTAACCTAACCTGTCATTTACTGCTTTTACTTATTAACCGTACCTAACATTGTGCGTTGTAAAAATAAACCCATTTCATTTAATTTCATAACAATATGACTCGCATCTGACAGCTCTCTAACTCTTGATGAACTTATGATAAAATAGAGTAGAATTAGTGAAATAAAAATATTTATAATTGTTGGATTTTGTATTCCAATATTTTCCGTTCCCAGTTCTAGGGTGTCAAAAGAAGTCGTTCAAGAAACATTAATTGTAGAACTTATAGGTAACGTTATTGATATAAACCTCGTTCTCTTACCAGTTGTACTCAGGTCAACACGGCTTTGGGATGAATAGATATCAATACACTTCGAACAATACGTACTCAACACCCGAAACACAGATATAACCTGATCTCGGCCTTCTTACAACACAATAGAGTTGAGGGTCCAAAAACCGTGTCTTAATGTATACGTTTGACTGGCCCAATGGTATAGATATAATTAATCATATCCGATGTAATTTGGGAAGCGATGAGGGCTGCTGGTTTGGTCATATTTCGTATTGACCTGTATGCAAAATTGGTATTGACTGAGTACTGATTAGGTGCCTTTAGAGGGGGTTCTTGTGTGATGCTTTCTAATTATTTACACGATCTATTTTGGTGTATGTTTTTGTTTTTACTTCCTGTAATAATGCTGGATTCCCTGGATCTCGTATTTACGATTGAACGGGGTTAATTAAATAGAATTTAAAATAGACAGTGATGGTTGAAAATACCGACATTATCGCTCAGACCTCAGGTAAACTAAACAGAAAACGTATTTTAATGAAACGCGCACAGACATTAGACTTGTCTTTGATTTAACGTATATTCGCGCCTATATACCCGGTGAACAATATTGAGTTAGAAAACGTATTTTTTTCTTCAGTTTTTTAATGAAACGCGCATATACATTACAATTTAATTTACTTAAGCTCGAGCTTACCTTTTTCATTTTACTCGACATTTCGACGCAGTCCACTCGTGACCACGACGTATGCAACTGCATCGAAACGTCGAGTAAAATAAAAAAGGTAAGCTCGAGTTTGTCTTTGATTATATTCGCGCCTATACCCGGTGTTTAAGTTATAAGTTTTTTAAGTCGCGGGTGAATTAGAGGTACCTAATGAACAACTGTGCTCCATGTATGCTGCTTAACATCAGGCAGGATGGAGTTAAAAGCTTGTTCTTAACGATAAGAAAAAGAAGAACAATATTTTTTTTTTGAGAATGAAATTATGTCCTGTGTAAAGATAGCAGGATTTACACCTGTTATTTTTCCTTTCGGCCGCGTATGATACCGGAGTTTGGTAACCAGTATCGTAAGAAGAAAAAATTATCCTCGTAGATATAGTATCTATCGATCTATAGGAGATACTAGTATCCTACAAGGAGCATCATTTTTTCTTCGTTTCGATAGTTGTTTCGTGAAGTTAGTACAATAATCTCCTAAACAATAAACGCTCTGTCTTTTATTGGTACATAGGTCTTCTAACCGGGATGAACTAGTGGTCAGGGGGCCAAGTCTGCTAAACTCTCGCAGTTGCATCGCTCTGGCATTGCAACGTCAAACGATGTGCATTGCTGGTTTCGTTACTCTCATTTCACTGTAGCCCTTAGCAGTGACGTGCACACCATATACCTAGGAAAAAAGACACTGCCTACCTTAGTATCTTGGTTACCCGACCTAATAATAGAGTTATTGCTAGATCATTTTTTGTTGTACTCAGGACATAGGCTGACGAAGGTCCTGTGTTTTGTGGGTGAGTAGATAGGTAGGTACCTATATTTCGTGAAGACACGTTACCTATACATATATGTCAATCCTTGGGGATTACTGCCTACCTTGTAGTAAAAGCCAGTGCACGCTACTGGTCCTTAATAGAAAAGTAATGCACATTGTTTACACCTGCGATGCCGGAGCCATGGAACTACGAGAGTGTAGCGGACTTGGTACGCAGGCCACTAGGACGACGAACTAGGGTTCGATTCCCGACATACCTAATGTTTTAATGAGGAGCTGAAGCTTGTGTTATGTGAGTTTTGGGTGTTCGGTCTATGTAAAAAAAAAAATGTATTTTAAAATCTTCATCAGCAGCCACATGGCATCTACTGCTGGACTAGCGCCTTCCCCAATGATATCCATTATCAATTGGGGGGAAATGCCAATAACCACTACGTTTGGAAGGCGAGTTGGCGATCGCAGTGTCATTGCGGTTTAACTCACAGAGAGCGCTGCTGACCGGACTCTAGAGAGCTCCCTAAAAATATTATGTAAGAGTATCAGTCTTTGGTACCCATAGTACAGGGTATCCTAGTTTGGGGTCAGGTGAGGTTAATTCCACCATTACTAGAAATTCCGTAAGTACCCGCTGCGTACTGCTAACAGCTTAAATACACATCTTTATTAAAATTAATTAATTTAATTTATTTTATTTATTGGGAAGCTAACGACCATGCACTTGTAAAAGTCTTCTAAATAAATCTTAGAAAAAACATGGTAAATGCTGACTAGCACACAGGCTAACACAGAAAGACAGGTAACAAACTTATTATATTTCTTCAAATATAAGTGTAAATATCATAATTATCAGATAAACAAAATAAGTTCAAATTAAAATAAGTTCGACGTAAAGTATAGCACTACCGTTAGCTTTTCCAGCAATCGTTTGGGAGTTTCCATATAACTTTTCCATGGTCGTGGTAGCTATTCGATCGGTTGTGACCACAAATTGGAGCAATTAAATATGTTCTAAAAACACAATATGTTAAAATAAATCACACTGATAAGTGTTAACCCGACTTGAAAGGTTTAATGGCAGTATTGTTAACTTATTTCAAACTAGCTGACTAGGCAAACATTGTTTTGGCAATATACTGTGTTTCTCTGCTAATGTATGCATCTATTATACACATAAATCATCCTCAAGAATCACTATCTACTAAAGAAAACCGCATCAAAATCCGTTGCGTAGTTTTAAAGATCGAAGCATTCATAGGGACAACAGCGGGAGGCGACTTGACTTTGTTTTATGTTATGTAATGATGATGCCTCATGGAAAACTAATCTGTCAAATAATTGCACTTTTGAAGTTGACACACTGGAAAACAAACAAGCAATCGATCACATGATCAATATTATAGATTTAAGTATATTTTTCATTCTTATTCTCAGCTGGATAGCGAACTGGTATCAATAAATTCGACACGCAAAGCCTTTCAGCTAATGCACTGCAGGGAGCAATTTCGGGAACACATTGGACCGACAAACGCTTATCAACATCGTACTATCTTTGCGTTAGTTGAATTCAGTAGCTGATATTCAAGCTACACACATCAAAAGTGTCTAGGGATCAAGAACATTTTTAGCTCCAAAAAAAAATCTAATTTATTTAAATCAAATCTAATCTTCTGGATTGATCTCCTATCTAATTTCCCATGCCTGTATCAATGACTTATCACCACATTTTGAATAAAGTATGAATGAATTCACTTTTTGTAAAATATATTCTTGATTGCAATCTTAAAATGTGCTTGATCCCTAGACACTTTTGATGTGTGTATATAAGATGCCTTCGGGGTCATGATCCGGACTTACCCAGTAAATCATAGATTTCAATGTTCAGTTCCCATACAAATTGTCATCTCCCGAGACAAATAATTGTCTTCTGAGTATAGTAGGACTGATTTGGAGGTAGAGAGTAACGTTTGGTCTCAATAGTACAGTTAAAAGTCAACCGTTGCACAGAAGAAGGACCATTTTCATATAGAGTCTATTATTACAGATGTCAAGTTTCGTTGTGAATTTAACACTACCAAATTATAGGCTATACAAAGTAATCATGCTACTGAGACTTGACCAAATGATTCCCAGAATTTTCACCGTAATATGCAATGGGATTGTCATGACCGATCTTGTTCTTAGTTAATTTGTTCTTCCCATGGGAATTTCGGGTATTATTTTCCCAGTGCACCCCTAATCACCTAAGCTAAGTCCTTGTCAAATTTTAAAGTTTAACGTAGGAAACGTTTCGCCGTTTGGGTTGTGCGTTGATAATCAGACAGTCAGTCAGCTTCTTTTATATTTATATATTTAGATGAAAATTATGCAATCTGTCAAATGACCTTGTAGTGACAAATCGATTAACCAATCGTGCTGTTTTGGGTCAAGCGAAACTAGCGCCATTAGTTCATGTGTTTTTTCCCCCCATAGAAAAAAAAACGCGACGTTTTCAAAGACAATGCGTTCCTATAACTTTACTCAAACATAACATAAAAAGTTGGAGTTTCGACATCTTTATAGCCGATGGCCGCGCTTGTACTTTTCTCAAACAATGTATACCATTGTTAGCTGACACTCATTTCCTTACAAATGCCATACATAAAAGGATCAGTGATAATCTGCAAGTGTATAGCTTACACTGACCGCGAACACAGTGGTCGGTCGCTTACTAGCTTTGTTTGACTGAATAAAGCAGTTGTATAAAATTTTACCGACTGTTTTATATGTTTGAAGTTCTATCCAAGGAATAATGATATCAATTTCGTATTGGAAACTAGTTTTGAACTCGTTGCGTATTCAAATATGGTTAACCAGTGAACTGGGGCCGTGTTTCAATGAAAATGGTTATTTTGTTTCTATCGGTTGTTACACGCCATTGCAAAAGGGACCCATTTTTGAGGTCAAAAACTCAATGCATCGAGTTCTCATAAAACTCGGCGTGGAGTAGACTAGCAGTTTAATGTATGAAATAGTCAACAGTACAGCTAATTGACGAGTTCTCGGGTGGAGACCGCGTCTTGGCAAACGGAGTGTAAGACCTCCTCAGGCAATTTAATGTATATTTCTGAATATTGAATGTGTTATTTCTGAATATTTAATGTGTTTAGTACTAGTTTTAATAGTTAATGTATTAGTTCTGAATATTTAATAAATTACTTCTGAATATTTAATGTATATTTCTGAATATTTAATGTAATGTTTCCATTCATCATTTCGGGGGAAATGCCCATAATCGCCAAACTGGGTTCGCAATCGCAATGGTGGTGTGGGTAAACCCCCCAGAGAAGGTATGGAAACGTTTTTTATTTTTTATAAGAAAATCCTTTATTACCTGTTTTTGTCTGCAGGTATTTGAGATAGTGTTCCTAGTGGAAAGTTGCTTGGTATAATGGGCTGAATGACTTTACAGCTACATACATGTAGCTGTACACCACCTTCACAATTTGACTAATTTCAACGTGTGTCAAATAGAATCGCAAAGTATAAAAAAGAAGCTTTCGCAAGCAAACTGAGAGGGGTGTGCTTTAACAAGAATGCATGTAATAAAAGCTTGTCCGCGTCTTAGCTGAGTAGACAATGACTGCCTCCATAATGCAGGACCGGCCATGCTCGGAATGCCTTAGTTACCTTCGAGTCTTCGATGCTGCGATGTTGACACTGAAAATGGATAGTTTAGAACGGAATTGCGTATTTGAAACGTTGTACGTATAGTAAAATATATTAAAATATTCAGTAGCGAGGATTTATATTATCTATTCAATTCAATGACAATAAAATTTTAAAACGGGTGGCAAAAATTAACCAAAGATAATTCAGCTTACCTTCGTTGTTTTCGCGCCACAATACGGGTATTGAACTTTTAAATCAGGTAAGTGTACGATTTCTTAAAAAATAATGCAATTAGCTTTATTGTTATACATATTTTTAATAATGTCGTTGAAACGTCGTTGTTCAATGAGTTCAACCATACACCTTTGCCGACTTTAGAAAGGAGGAAGTTCTCAATTAGTCGGTATTTATTTGTTACCTCAAAACTTTTGAATGGTTGAACCGATTTGGATGATTATTGTTTTATTTGAAAGCTGGTGCCTCCCGTTTGCAGAAATTTAAACTTGGTTCAGTTTCAACAATGTTCGAAAGATGAAGTTTCGGTAATCCGCGAACATGTTTGATATTACGGTACTTGCATCTTACTACTACGTTCATTAAAGGCCCATTTAGATGGTTGCAATTTCTGGCAATGATTGAAAGCAATTATTGCTGTTGAGCTTTTTCCTATGTTTAATAGTATAGCGTAGCGGAGCGAGAACATTCAAGCCACATCACATTCTGAGACAAGAAAATGGCGTCGTATAAATCGGCCATTGCTAGATTTTTGACAGAAAACAAAAAGAGAAGGGCACTCAAAAATGTCATTGACTTCAGTACAATTTACAATTAAAGTGCAACAATAATTTGCATAAATGCCGTTCTATCCACCCTGCATCGTTGTTAAGTTCTTCGCAGTAGGAGCGCGGTGTCTAGCAAAAGAATGAAAATCTTATCCCAGAGCCTCGAGGCGGCATGGCGGTCTCTTTTAGCTATTCAATTTCAAAGAGTTCAGAGACGGAATACTAGATGATGTTATAGACACTTCTGTTGCATTCTTATAACTTTACAACTACTTATTCTATACTTACCTATCATATGCGGTCATTGCGGAGCATGAAAGGCGTGACATTGAATGACAGGATAAGGAATAGTGTGATAAGAGAAAGTTGCGTTTTGAAGGAAGACGTAGTGACCAAGATTGAAAAGGGCATGCTTCGGTGGTTTGGGCATATGGAGAGAATGGATGAAAGTCGATTGACGAAAGAGATTAATATGGGTGATGTAATGGGCCGGGTGAGTAGAGGTCGCCCCAGAAGGACATATAAAGACCAGATTGGTGATGTCCTGGCCGAGGGTGGCGTGAAAAGTACTCGAAACCGGAGGTCATGTATGAAAAGATGTATGAATGTAGATGAAGCGAAAGGGGTATGTCAGGACCGTGACAAATGGAGATCTGAAGTCTCTGCCTACCCTTCTGGGAGACAGGCGTGAAGTGTATGTATGTTAACTATCGTGTACACAGACGTGGGATTATAATCTTGGACACACATTTTTCAGACACTCTAGATTGAGTATGAGTTTTCTTAAAAATAAAAAATACTGTCAAAGATAATGGGGAATTTTCAGGGCCCCTGTTTCTCTTAGTTATGACAGATGGCGCTATTTATATTAGGGGGATAAATGTCAACGAAATTACTAACTTCAAGCAGTCCGTATTGAAGGCGACGGTAAATTTTTTTTACTGTTTGTCTACATGTTACAAAAGTGTCTGAAGTCTAAATAAATCACCCAAATAATAAAAAACGTTCTAAAATATAACTGACAGAAGTCCCCCTGGATATCTACTAGCGACATCTAGATAAGAAACTTTTGTAGTTTAAAATTCCCCATTGTAAATTAAAGAAATGCAATTGCTTTATTTTCTGATCGTTCGTCTTCGCACAGGCTCTTTTGTTGATTTTATCATTATGTGGTCATTTTGGAGTCAACATACATGGAAATGCCTTAGTCTTAGATGGGATAATTTTTATCGTCCAGTTATCTGCGTAACCTAAATCTGCGTAATGCACAATAAGCGTCTCAATTTCTTCTTGGCATTTTATTTACTGGCCCGGTCTTACTAATAATGGCGGAATTGCTATTTCGAAGATACACAAAGCTCAACTTAACTTGTCAGTTGTATGTCAAATACGGAATAATCAGTTCAAGTAGACCTGTAATGACCGTTGTGTAAGTGACAACGCGTTAATTGGTAAGGGGGTTTAGGGTCTGAACAGAGGTTACTTTATACATATTATAGCAAAAGTTCATTGGATAAGAGTCTTACTAATAAAGGAGAAAATACATCATTGAACTTTTCGATCATACACTGATGCAAATATTTAATTTTAGAATCTTAATTTTTTTATTGTTTTTTTAAGGAATCGTGGACTAATACTATGCTAATACTTAGTTCGTACCGGGTTTTACGACGTGAAATTGACCAAAGATAAGAATTCAGCTTACCTTTGTTGTTTGCTCGACGTTTCGACAGTTACATGTGTCGTGGTCACGAGCTGACTGGAGTGCAGCGGCGGTATCGTTTACAGGTTGACTGTGAATCGGGAACTACCCTCAAAAAGTCACCCCACACTAACTATCAGCTGGGTTCGATCAGTCTCTACAACAAGTTTGATTATTGCACAGGTCTGCCCATCTATTATTTTCACCCAGCTGTCAATTTACCGACAGCTGAAAAAATATTTGATACAAACGAGCTTTGATTCTCTTTGTATGAAGAGGTAGCTTATTTTTGTTCCGGGGTCCTATTTTCATATCCATGGATATGAATTTTGTTTTTCGTTGTGCGGGATGGTACCAGTAAGAAAGCTTTTTCCAAAATCTACAAATAATTAAACATTGTTGTTCGTTAAAACTTGAGAAAGGCTGGATTTGGCTAATTATCGTCTTAAATTATTTGTGGAAGTCCAGAAATGGTTTAATAGGTAGGTGTATTTTTTCCAATACACAAGGAAAAAGTAATGGGCCGGGTGAGTAGAGGTCGCCCCAGAAGGACATATTATACAGACCAGATTGGTGATGTCCTGGCCGAAGGTAGCGTGAAAAGTACTCGAAACCGAAGGTCATGTATGAAAAGATGTATGAATGTAGATGAAGCGAGAGGGGTATGTCAGGACCGTGACAAATGGAGATCTGTAGTCTCTGCCTACCCCTCTGGGAGACAGGCGTGAAGTGTATAAGCGTACACAATGAAAACTTCTACTTCATATTTTAACAAATTATTGTGCCGGGTCAACTAGTTCTTAATAAAATAAAAACTGAACAACGTTTCCACTAGGACGACAGTCAGTATAACAGATGTAAACGGCTCGCTTGTTCCGCAGCAGAATAATCAAAACTGATAAGTATACAATATGCCATAGAAATTCTCATTGTAAACTTTCTAATTGAATTGCCTTAAAGAGTCTTCGACGAGTGCCAAGCATTCTCTTGCGAATATTTTTGTCCTTTTTTCAATAACCCTTGCCAACGTAACAAAAGTGTGTGCGTACTCCCAATGCTGCCAACAAACACATGTCGCGGGACGGTATCATGCATAATGCAAACAGTTGATTGTGTCTAGTAAGCAGAGTTGCTGCTTCTTGTGGCAAACATCCATCTGATAGGTATGTATAGTCGAGATATGTCAAAGTAACCGAAAGAGCTCTCTCCAGACACTGTTCATTGAGGATTGCAGTCCAGAATCCGTTGGATTTGTTGAACAAGTAGTTTATTCCAGAGTTCCCATGGTGAAATTGTTTCTAGAAAACTTACTGCTGCTCAGAGTTAGTTTCCTGTTGCAGTGACGTCCTAGAGTTAAAATAACTTCGCAATAATGTAGGTTAATATTCTGTCAACGGCTTTTCCTCGAACTCTACCAGAATCCTTAAAGCCTGGAAGATTTTCAAAGAATTCGTTAAATATTATTGGATATTTATACAGGGTGTTCTCAACCAATCTCGAAGTTTGTTTACTGGTTAACAAGCCCTTGGAGGAAGGGAACTTTGTCTTTACTTTAGGTTGAATCCAGTAAATATTAAAGATTTCTCATTTTTGGCGATTGCAGGATGGATGTATATCGCACTGTATTGCCGGATGGAGGCAAATAAACGTACTGTGTTGTATTGCCGGATGGAGGCATACTGTATTGAGTTTACCGGAGTTAGGTAAATCTCATAGTTTTGTGATTGCCGGGTTTAGGCAATTCACGAATGTAACCTTTGACGCATCTTTTGATTGATTACTTTAGTTGAGCACAGTATTTTACAATGTTAAATTGTGATGAGCCTTGTTCAAGTAATTAATTTGGAATTAACTAAAGTTATTAAGAATACCTATTGTACTAAGTCTCTAATTTTGGTCAGGTTGACCGAGCGTACAAGAATTGTTTACTGTTCGATAATGTCTTTTCAGGTACGTCACACGAGGACGTGTGAAATGTCAAGATGGCCGTGTCGACGAGCTGAAAATTCATTACGTAATTTAGACACTATTTGATTTTCAATTTGTTTCCTAATTGTTAAATTTAGACACTGAATTGATTTTTATTGTATAACGCCATCTATTGGGAAAACGTCAAGCTAGTATTGGCTTGGGCATGCTTGTTGCGGTCGGGTAGCGTGATGTTTGTTAGGTTGGCAGTACTGTATTCGTCAGCCAATCAGAATCGTTTAAATTTTTAGTACGACGTGCCAACTTTACAATATGAAAAGCCTCGTGTTCGGGGGGAGTTCAGTTATGCAGGGCAGTTCAGTTCCTGATACGGTGGCGATAGCACGTTACCCGAAGCTGAGCAATCTTGCCACGTTTTTCAAGTGACCACCTGACAACGAAACTAGCCCTCTCGCTCCGACATTAAACAATAACGTTGATCAAACAGCTCACCATATCCTCTGGGAATGTGAGCTTTGGACTGAAGAGCGTAATTTAATGTTAAATGGACTTATAGACTTAACTGGGCCCGTATATTATCCGGACCTTGTCAAAAACTTGAGGAACTACCGCGCTTTTAGACGATTTACTGAACAGTATTATTGGAAAAATAAATAAATAGCTGATAGGGCCTTAGCAGTAGGTTAGAACGTCAGCCCCGCTAGGTTTAGTCCTCCGCATTCTCCCGTGGTGCTCTCCCGAAAGGCAATTTGTGCCTCGTTTGTAATAATGCTGTCTCCCACTATTTAGATTAGGGAAGTATAAAAAAATCATATGTATGCATTGCAATGCAGCGCATATATATATTTTTTCCTCTTGTTACGTACCGTCTTTAGTTTAATAACTATGTGGGATCCAAAACAGAAGGCTAGCCCCCCCACCCCCCACCCCCCCGGGATCTAG
>SJJU01070256.1:0-31531 GCA_012932125.1 Conopomorpha cramerella
CAACAGAAAAGCGGGTAAACGAAACGAACCCATCTGGTGGCGAAACGGAGTTCGCCGTGTTTGCTAGTTCTACATATATATAAAATTACAATTACAAGTATAATAAGTACAGACAGCTCACCATGCACAGACTGCTTGGTGTCGAACAACAGGAGTCGACCGTCATTGCCCGCCGTGGCGACCACTTGCTCGTTGAACGGGTCCACGCTGAGGCCGCACACCGCGCGCTGGTGCTGCAGCACCTCCAACGGCATCTTGCTCTCCGCATCGTGAACTATCACCTGCAGAAGAGAAAAAAATGTAATGGGCATAGAATAATTTGTTCCTATTTCAAAATTCAAAATACGAGAATGAAAGTAAAAATTAAGAGGCCGCGAAGAATTCAGGGCCCGCTGCCATTGGGGAGGCATATATCCAGTGAAGCAGATGGACTGGTCGTGTGGTCACTGCAAATAGAATACACCAACTCTTCCCGTCGTAAGAGGCGACCGAGGCAGCTCTCCAAAGAAAGGGAAACAGCGCTCTCTGTGAGCTAGACCACAACACTACTGCGATCGCCAACCCGCCTGCCGGACATGGCGGTTATTGGCATTTCCCCCCAAATGACGGAATTAATTGGGGGAGGCCCTCGTCCAGCAGTAAACATTCTGGCTGATGATGATGATAACAAGATGAAAACAATATCCAACAGTAGGCAGATATGATAAAGGGGGTTAACTGAAAGGGTGATGAAGAGAGACAGAATGTTGATGTACTTACTATATCATCATTGCCGCCGGAAAATATTTTCTTATTATCACTTGTTATTCCAATACAGAATACATTTGATTGGTGCATGCCTCGCATGGCCTCCGGTGTGCCTTGGTCAAAGATGGCCTGGCCGAATTTCCACAGCATAATCCTCCTGTCATCACCACCTTAAATAAAAATGTGGCTTGAAAATTGAGATCATTACAATGTCCATAACACACATTTTTGGTCTCACTCCAGTTCAGAGTATTATACATACACTCATGTCTTTAATCTTTTGTTGTTTTATATGTATCAGACACATGAGATCACTGATTTTTAGTTTTGTGATAAATTCAGAACAGAATTAAAAATCACAAAAATCAAATGTATAATTTGGCAGTTACAGGTTAATCCCCGTAGGTGATGGACAGACCCTTATAATCGCAAGGACTACATTTAGCATAATAAGGTGTTAAAAAAGTCAATATGGGCCTTCTGATACCCGAGATAATAGTCTGGATAAACCTAAATCTCCAGATCCCAGAGTCAGCTCCTACAACATGCCAGAAAGGAAGCAGCTGGTGCCTTCCATTTATGATGTTCCAGACCACATCCTATGATGATTATTATTTGTATTATAATAACAAGGCAATTATAACTTGGTCCTCAAGGTGTAGATCTTATGGTACCAAGTGGAATGAAGGAAAAATATCACCACCATTTAACAGAGGGTTATGCACAGAGAATTAATGTCACTATTTAAATTTAATTTCACTTTATTACTGTTTTGCTTCACTTATGATTAGCTAAAAGGTACAAGTTACTATATTATTTATCATATCATAAGGTCTATGTATTTATTTACTCATGATTGGTATTACTGGGTGGTCATTGGTGGAAGGAAAAGACATAATTATTTTTTAATAAACATCTAAAGAAGTGGAGATTCTCAATTGAACTGATTTGTTTTTTGATACCCCAGGAACCACAAATTTTGATAGTTTTTTTTTCTATGAAGGCTAGAGATTTCCCTGTCCCATTAATTTTTTTCAGGTCTGCAATGGCTCCATGAAATATTATTACATAGTTATTGTAAGCTATTACTTGGAATTTCAGTTTGATAAACTTATTTAGAACTTTTCTTATAGGAAAAAAATATGTTTATAATTTCTTCAATGAATTAAAAGATTATTCAATCCCTGTAAAGTTAAAAGAAGTAAGTTTATTATTGTTTTCAACATTCTTCTGCCTTTCTGATCCTTGCAATATAAAATATTGACTATAAATATTATAAATAGTTTGCAGTAAATTACTTACTTACCTACTGTAATTAACTTCCAACATAAAAAGATATAAATAGGATACTTCTGTATGTACAAAATTAAAGCAGAAACTAACTAAAAAAAGAAACTACACACATTAACATCAATTTATGAAATGTTACCGCAATAACATTTTTATTAGTACCTGATACAAGTAATTCGCCATTGTTGGAGAACTCTATAGCATTCACGCATCCAAAATGGCACACCAAATCACGACGATGTAAGTTTTTTGCAGCGTTCAGTCGTTTACTAAACAGCTGTGGCTTCAAGTTGGTTATGAGTCCCAGTTCTCTTTTGCTCAAATACGGCAATGGATTTGCAATATTCGCCATTTTCACTGAGATAAAAACATTATAATCGCGTACTACTGAACAACAATCTTCGATCAGCAATCAGCTGTAAAGTATTTTTAAAAACATTGCAACGTTTCATTACATCTTTTTAAATAGTTACTATGGAAAATAATTAAAGACTTCTTAACCGAGATACAATACTTTCGGCATTATTAGTGCACATTGTTAATTATCAGTGAATAAATAGAACTAATCTAATTATTCATAATGATCCTATTGCTGTACAAGCTCATTATAATAAGTAATTGGCTTTTATTAAATTTTTCACGACTGCGTAAAAAGATCAGGACTTATCGTACTGACAGAGTGTCATATTTTTTGTGTCAAAGTGTCAAGCTGATGTCGATGTCAATCAAAGCCGCTCGGTGGTGGTGAATCCAAAACAAATTACAAAACCACGTGAATTAAATTGTGTTAATTTTCTTGCGTTATACTTAGTTAGACCTCTAATAAAATAAACGGTACATTTATATTCTTTTCTTTATAGACAGTAATATATTGTGTAAAGTAAAATATGGTCATAGCAAAAACTATGGAAAAACCAACCTTAAAAATATCAAGTAAGTAAAATAACAATTATTATTTATGAATTGTTTATATACCTACTTATACTTTTGTATTTCATTCAACTACAAAAGTTTTAAAAATATATAATTTTTCTTTTATTAGTGTCCGATTTAGATTCTTCGGAAGAAGAGGAATCAGAAACATCCGACGTAGAAGAATCAGTAGCATCGGATGACGCTGAGAAAACTGATCAAGACGATGTGGCTTCTGACCCTGGCAATGAAATCACAGAGGAAAATAATCAAACTGACAATTCCGATGCAGATATAGAAAGTTCTGGTGATGAAAATGATGCACTAATCACAAACGAAGGTTGGGCAGACTCTGTAGCTAAAATTCTTGGCTCAAAGAAACCAAAAAATAAGAAAACCTTAGTATTATCCCGGGCAAAAAAACATTTGGAAATTGTTAAGACTGAAAAAGATGTAAAACCTGATTTCGAAGTTATTGGTGACAGTGAGGATGTAAAACCAGATGTAAAAGTAGAAACAGATGCATCAGCTGAGCCACCTGTCAAGAGAAAAGTAAGTTCTGTCTGTCTATAGTACAGACAAGTATTATATGTATCTATATATTTTGTTGTAGTAATTGAAGTAGAAAATAAGTTTTTGTTTTGTTTTGTACTTTTTAATAATACTGACCTGGACTCATGTTCTCCTGTGTTGTGAGGTTGATTGGAAGAAAATACTTAAGTCCACCCATTGTACTTATAGTGCAATAAAGTATTTAATAAAAAAAAACTTATAATATTTATTTATGTAACTTATGATTAATTTGAATACCAGTGAAGTGTGTGTAGAATAACTAGTTTTTAATACTATTATAACAATTGAGATTATTTAAGCCTTTATTAAAAAACATTGTAGCTTGTGTGCAGTATAATTGAAATAAAATTTAATTGACAAAACACTGTAAATTTTCAGAAACATGAGAAAGCCTCACTGCGTGTCAAACCAAATATTCTAGAGAAAGACAGAGAGAGGCTCTTGTCCAAAATAGCCACGAAGGGTGTTGTGCAGCTCTTCAATGCTGTAAGAAACCAACAGAAATCAATGGAGAAACAAGTCGAGAGAAATGACCTTACTGAAGCTAAAAAGGAGAAAATAATTAAGAAATTTGACAAAAGAACATTCTTAGACACTCTTATGGGTAACACAAAGTCCATAGTGGTTGATGATTCAATAAGCAAACCTAAGGATGAGGTGAAAGATGAAGATAAGCCCACTTGGAAAGCCCTTAGGTTGGTACTCTTACATTCTCTCATCTTTGTTACTGTTTAATTATCTTTATTACCACTCAAGACACACTATCACTTACTTGGTAACATAGTTAGCCTCAAGCATTTTATGCTAGTTTATCAGTAGCTGTCCCCTAGGAAGTTGCCTTTGTACCCTGTGTATTGGAAGAAATATCAGATAAGATAATGGTTAAATTCATATTTATTGTTTGTTTAAACCTTTTCTGGACTACCACAAATAATTTGAGACCAACATTCTGGGAAGAAATCTTGAAAATATGGTAAAAAATTGTATGTAATAAATAAATATGTTGCTAAAAGACATGAACAAATATCCTATTTTGATCAAATATGTATTGTAAAATGGGGTTTATCAAAACTGCTGGGTTAAATAAAAACAGTCTAATTGATTGATGTAATTTTGGAGCAATTTAATAACTCCCCTTAGCCCCCCCCAAGATGTGCTATTTAGATAAATTAGTAATTTAGTTCCCACAAAAACATGGCAGCTTCAATTCACCCTATTTACTATGCTCTTACAAGCCCTTTTAACTTATAATTTGTCTGACCCAAAATAATGTTATTAACCTCATGATGAGGCAATCTTAAACCGTAACATTGAATGATGTCTCAGACAGTCAACAGGACATCAGTTGGCTTACACGATGATCTAATGAAAGCATTACACTTCTTGATAACTCACTTACCTACATATTATCATATTGTTACAGGGATGACTTCATGATGGGTGCCAAAATGAAAGATTGGGATAAGGAGAGTGTAGATGAATAAAAATATTTACTGTCATTACTATATTTGATTTATTTTTTAGTCCTAACATAATACACAATAAAATTAGATAGATAACATTTTTATGTACAGAATGGTTACATAAAGTGAATGTCCAAGTTACTATCACAATAAATTAAAATCCACTATTCCAGTGGGGCTCCATGTGTATGCTTTTTAAGGCTGGTATGGTGATTTAGGAATATTCTTAAACTAACTAATGATATAATAGAAATTGTTGTCTTGAAACTGTAACTCCAAGGTATTTAGTAATACAGGTGTACCTCACCTACAAAATGTACCTAAATCACCAAATAAACCTCAACCTGAAAAATGTAACACATTAAAAAAACCATACATTATTTACAGATTTGTCACTTTATACACATTGTGTAGGAGTCGTTAGCAGTGTTACTTTGTGTTATTTGTTTGGGTAGTGTGGAGTAGATCTTGACAGGTAGGTTCCAAACCATGGTCTCAATTGGTACACTGAGCGGTGCTCTCCAATCAGTATCATCCGCATTTGGTAGTATCTTTTCATTGGTCGTCACAAACTCGAAATGTAGCCTCCATTTTAATGATACTGAAACAAATTTTATTATCAATTAGCTTTTACCTGCATTCTCTTGAAAGTTTAGAATCTTTCGTCTGTTGTAATGTTTCAATGTAGAAATGTAATCATAAACTATTCATCTAGCAGTTTGGCTGTGAAATGGTCACAGACAGTGCTATTATTGTATTTATAAAATGAATATAGATTTATGAAGAGTCCCTTCACCCAAGAGTTCCCTTCAGCTTCTGTGAAGCTTATCTTTCACATGGGCATTGTTCATACGTATGTTGAAACAATCCAAACCAAAAACAAAAAAAAAATGCATT
Source organism: Conopomorpha cramerella (assembly GCA_012932125.1). Lineage (NCBI taxonomy): Eukaryota > Metazoa > Arthropoda > Insecta > Lepidoptera > Gracillariidae > Conopomorpha > Conopomorpha cramerella. The sequence goes on from SJJU01070256.1 coordinate 5,883, forward strand.
TTGCAGCTTTCTAAAATATTCATACATACATACACTTCACGCCTGTCTCCCAGAGGGGTAGGCAGAGACTTCAGATCTCCATTTGTCATGGTCTAGACATACCCCTTTGCTTCATCTACATTCATACATCTTTTCCTACATGACCTCCGGTTTCAAGTACTTTTCACGCCACCTTCGGACATGACATCACCAATTTGGTCTGTATATTATGTTCTTCTGGGGCGACCTCTACTCACCCGGCCCATTACATCACCCATATAAATCTCTTTCGCCAATCGAATAAAATATTCCTTGATTACAATTATTTTGGAAATCGCAAATTACATGTTTTGGTCTGACCAAAGTCAATCTCTTAACTCAATTAAAAACTTTTATGCCTCACCTTCATCAGTGTCAAACGCAGGAGTGATATGAAGTGGAACGGGCAGTATTAACTGTAGATGAGTGAGACCGGCAGTCACCTCATGGTACCTGGCCACAGTCATTGATCGGCTTGTTGTGTCCTTATCAGAACTGACTTTATTTGTCTTGTTTGGTGACTGTCTATTCAAAATTTCTTCAGGCTGGAGGGACACTGAAACCTGTTTGAAAAATTTACAAGATTTAACTTTTTTATCTCAAATTATATTTATTTTCAATAACCCTTTGTATCCTAGACAATCTCTTGCAGGGATTGTCTGGGTCCTAGATGAGTTGACATCCTGGCATCTTGATGGGCATTATTATTAATTGTATCATCATTGGACACATAACATCCACTGTTGGACGAGCCCCCCCCCCTCCCCCCTTTTGTCATTTGGGATGAAATGCCAATAATAGCATGCTTGTCTGTTGTAAAAGGTCAAAAAAATTATGAAAGGGACTAATTAGTTATACTTAGAAAAGAGTATTAATGAATGAATGTGATATTATGCTAAATAATTTAAAATCCATAAAAAAAATTATAATTATTTTTCATACCTGCATGCAAGTAACAGTTCCAACAGAAAAATCGAATGTGCCAACAATATCCTCTCCCAGTTTGTAAGCAGCTTTGAAGAGGCAAAATCTGCCAACTTTACCTCTAGAATTTGTAATCATGTATGAATTTGGACTTCTTCTGGCCGTTAGATTCTGCAAAAAGAATTTTGGGGGTTTATTATTTTTCCATTGTGATGAGGAATATATTTTTATTTCTACACAAATAACAGTTGTTATTAAAAACAATGGAGCATTCATTTAATATAGCCCATAATCTAGAGCATTGGAGGCAAGTGTAGCTGATATCAGGAACAACTTTGGTCCTAACTTCACAGAAGCAAAGTAAATATTTTTTTTTTTTTTTATATCCGGGATATTCCCACCCACTTTCCCACCACTGTGATTCCTGTTAGAGCCAGGATCTACAGGGGCATCCAGAATAGACAAGAGCTCAATCAGTGACGACTGGGCTAGATCCCGGGGGGGGCTAGCCTTCTGTCTTGGATCCCACATAGTTATTAAACTAAAGACGGTATAGAAATAAGAAGAAAAAATACATATATGCGCTGCATTGCAATGCATACATATGATTTTTTTTTTTTTGACTTCCCTAACCTAAATAGTGGGAGACAGCATTATTACAATCGAGGCACAAGTTGCCTTTCGGGAGAGCCCCACGGGTGAATGCGGAGGACTAAAAGCCTAGCGGGGCTGACGTTCTAACCTACTGCTAAGGCCCTATCAGCTATTTATTATTTTTTCCAATAATACTGTTCAGTAAATCGTCTAAAAGCGCGGTAGTTCCTCAAGTTTTTGACAAGGTCGGGATAATATACGGGCCCAGATAAGTCTATCAGGCCATTTAACATTAAATTACGCTCTTCAGTCCAAAGCTCACATTCCCAGAGGATATGGTGAGCTGTTTGATCAACGTTATTGTTAATATTAGAACATTCGCAGTAAGGCGAAGGAACTAATGTCATTGAGTGAAGTTTTTGTTTGAAATTTCCATGTCAAGTTAAAAATTGGGCTACAAAATGATCTATTTCTATCCAAGTTTTTTGTAATCTATCTACTACTGAAGGAAAAAACTGATACAGATGTCTACCTTTGGTCGTAGAGTCCCATCGTTTTTGCCATTCCGAAATGATGTTATTTTGAACTAATTTAGGAGCTTTGAAAAGTTCTTTAATGTTACGCGTGTTTCTTTGTTGAACGAAGTCTGGTTTAGTGATTTCTTTGGAGCTGTAGAACAGAGATGCTCTACGTTGTATTTCAACGGGTAGCACCCCAGCCAGTACTGGTAAGGCGTCTGTGCTGACGGTTCTATAAGCCTTACAGAGGAAAATAAGTGCCAACCGTTGACTCTGAAGGAGTTTACGCCGAGCCTCCCAAATAAAGGTTCTATCAGCCCAAGCCGCGGCGCCGTAGGTAATGGTCCCTAAGTAAGTTGCGACATAAATTAATTTAAGATTACGAAATTTTATCCCCCACGTTGGGAGCGATATATTAGATATTGCCATGAAATTTGTTTTTGCTTTTTCACCGATTTGTTTAATATGTTCGAGGAAGCTAAAATTTTTTTCGAATATAAGTCCTAAATAGCGTACAGTGTTCCGAGAACTAATTCTAATATTTTTAAATTTGACTGAGGGCGGGACCTAAAGTAAATAAATGTACAGAAATCTAATGATGATCTCCTCTATCTTGTGGAGCCAATACCACAACAAATTCATCTTGTCTCCACAAAGAGTGTGGTGTCCCCACAGTTTAACTACAATTTGTCAAATTCCTGAGATTAACCTTTTCATCGCCAATGTCTTAAAAATCAGACACATTAGTCATGTGATTTTGAAGTTTATGACTATGAGAGCAGAATACAAAATCATGAAAACAAAATTAATCTTCCGGCAGTCAAAAGGTTAATATAGTCTATGTGTTACTCTAGAAAGAAAGAAGAAACTCTAGGGTGTTAGCTAACTTCTCAGCAAATTTCATTAAAATTCAGCCAAACCCTAGCTGTTTGGCGTGAAGAACTAAGATACACACTTACAAACTTTCACCTTGATAATATTAGTATGATTTACCTGCAATACTTGAAGTGCCATTGTCAATGGTGTCTCCACCTTCCTCTCTTCTGAAAATGGATTAGTTGGTTGCAGGTCTTCTGTTGTCTCATTGCCACACAATACGGCCAAGTCCTGAATGTTAACTATTGGTGAAATTGGCAACACTCTAAATGGTATTCTAACCATTTTTATATGAGAGTTGACTTTTTGTGTTGCTATTGTTATCTTGTAGGAGTATTTCACCGAGTTGCCTCTGTAGGATGGTGGTGCCTCGATAGGCAGTGATTCTCTGTACCAAACTGTGAAGAATGCAAGTATTAAAAGTCAGTTAAAAACAAGAACAGGAATGGAAAAAACCTTAAAAAATCACAGATAACAATGACTACAGTATTCTGTGCAATTTGATAACTTGATATTCTTAGAGAGGGGTAAATACTATCTTTATCCAATTAAGAGTCTAATAATAAAATAAAATTATGGGGTTAACGAAAGTTGTTGAATAGTTATTTGGTAACTATTGTAACTTTAATCATAAAATTATTAAAGTGCAAAGGAAAAACTACATGAACTTACAAGTTTTAGAATCTCCCAAGGGCAGAGTTAAATCACAAAATAGAATTTTAGGTTTAGTATGGAATGCAACAACTCCGCTGTCACTTGAATTAACTTCCAAAGCAGTACTTCTTTCCACAGTTGGTGTCTTTTCACCTGAGACCCCTGTTGTTGAATAGAAACAGTGGATCTGAGCTGAAGCCCATGCTAGATTTTCTAATATATCGCTGAAAATTAAAGTTATAAATGAATATGTGTCAAACAGTAACTAGGGGTAATAGTGTCCACTGGGTATACTTATTCCACATACATACATTTCACGCCTGTCTCCCAGAGGGGTAGGCAGAGACTACAGATCTCCGTTTGTCACGGTCTTGACATACCCCTTTCGCTTCATCTACATTCATACATCTTTTCATACATGACCTTCGGTTTCGAGTACTTTTCACGCCACCTTCGGCCAGGACATCACCATGATAAGTGATTATTCCACAAGAACATGATAAGTGTCCTAATACATGCGGGAAGTACCTGTGACTCTGAGAATTCCTGTGTTCAGGCTGTGTTGTGTGGCTGAATGTAATGAAGCACTCTATGGCTTCACCGGCTAAATAAACAGTCCCAGTAGTTAATTTCGCAGAGAGTTCTATCATAGTGAATGATATACCAAGCAGCTAAATAATTGTGCAGGTATTCATAAATAAAATCGGAAATGTCCTAAATCTGGTAAACAAAATAAATACTTTTTTTTTGCTACGTTTATCAGTGTGTCAATTTCTTCAATCAAACTTTCTGTCATTTACAGCGGCTGACATTTGAGCATTTTTCAATACGATCCATTCCAAGTGCGAATTCAAAATACCGAAACATTTAATGAAAAAATATTTGGCATAATATGTATTATAGCTATGTTTTTGATAAATATATGCTCTCAACGTACTGTAAATTTATCTCTCACGTTGATGTTCCTCCGAACTTGTACATAGTAGTTCTTTTCAAAGTAATAAGTGTATTCTTTCATTATCATAATTTGCGACAAACGGAATGTAACACTAACGAACTGATTTTTGAATGCTGACTGATTTGATTATATTTTTGTAAGTTGTAACAAACACAAGTGGAAATGAACTGAAATTGTGAAATTATAAAATAAACATCGTACAAAATGATTATTTCTGAAGGTATTAACCATGGTAAACTACAATCAATCATAGTGGGAGAGTTGAAAAAGGCCGGACTAAAGCACCGCCTCAAAAAGATTATTCTAAAAAGTGTAAAGGTAAGCTGCTCATAACATACAACTTGTTACTCTTTATACATTCAATATTGTGGACTGCCTAACAGATTTCTTAATTTTTCAGGACAATAAGACCTTGTTTGGAGCTCCTCTAGTCAAAGTGCCCTCTTGTAGTGTTATTTGTTGTGGTAGTACATTGTGTGTACCAATGGTGGTTAGTGAAATGTCTGCAGTTCTGAGAGAGAACGCCCATGTCGAAGGATTATTTCGCAAAGCTGGCTCTCAAGTCCGACAAAAAGATATCAAGGTAACACTGCTGTTGAAAATTATACTGCTACAAATAACTCCGCGGTGTCATTAACCCCTGTTTATCCAGTTCCCGAGGGAATTTCGAGATAAAATATCGCCTGTGTCCCGGTCCATGTTTACCTTAATCTATTGCCCCACCAAGTTTCGTCGAAATCCATTCAGTACTTATTGTGTGAAAGTTTGACAAACTTGATGCAAATTTAAAATATTAGGATTAGATACTTCCTTCCTCCTTTAGATAAAGTTTGTATTACATCATGTGTAGTGATAAATTAGAGTGAACACTGAATTGCTGGTGGCTCTGTTTACAGTTATTATGTACTAAAATGCATTAAGAGAGAGATGCTGAAGAAGTTGCTGGGCAATTAAGTTATGTGTGTGTGCCATGCCTTATTATATTTTTTTTATATGAGTTGCTAATATAACAACATTTTGTGATGAGCTAAGGCATTTGTTGTGTGCGTCTGGGTGTTTTATTTATCTATGTATGTATTCAAAAGTATCATTATTTATGGATCATACTATGGATCTGTGGATCAGCGTATGAATTGCAGCAGATGATTAATTGTATGAATGAGTCAAAGTGAGAGAAAAGGAAAGGAATGAAAGTGAATGCTAACAAGACAAAAGTAATGGTAGTCGAAAATAATGAAAGGACAGTTTGTGAGTGCATGATTGACGGTGAGACAGTTGAACAAGTGGATGAGTTTGTATATTTGGGATCTCTATTTACAAGTGATGGAAAGTTTGACAAAGATATTGAGAGAAGAGTGAGTGCGGGTAATAAGGTCATCGGTGCCCTTTGCAGTGTTATGGAGAGCCAATTCATGTCGAAAAAGGCAAGATTGGCTGTCCATGACACTGTACTGGCACCTACCTTAATGTATGGGAGTGAAAGTTGGGTATGGCAGAAGAAGCATAAAAGTAAAGTCAATGCCGTAGAAATGCGGTCATTGCGGAGCATGAAAGGCGTGACATTGAATGACAGGATTAGGAATAGTGTGATAAGAGAAAGTTGCGGTTTGAAGGAAGACGTAGTGACCAAGATTGAAAAGGGCATGCTTTGGAGGTTTGGGCATATGGAGAGAATGGATGAAAGTCGATTGACGAAAGAGATTTATTTGGGTGATGTAATGGGCCAGGTGAGTAGAGGTCTCCCCAGAAGGACATATACAGACCAAATTGGTGATGTCCTGTCCGAAGGTGGCGTGAAAAGTACTCGAAACCGGAGGTCATGTATGAAAAGATGTATGAATGTAGATGAAGCGAAAGGGGTATGTCAGGACTGTGACAAATGGAGATCTGTAGTCTCTGCCTACCCCTCTGGGAGACAGGTGTGAAGTGTATGTATTATACTACTTTTATATGAATATGAAAATTCCTTACACCACCATTGTATTTTCTAGCGTTTATTAGATGCTGGTGGTTGTGTATCAGAGGGCCACCATCCTATAGATGTAGCTAGTGTGCTGAAGCTGTACCTCAGGTCTCTGCCGGAGCCGCTCATCAGTGCGGAAGTGCAAGACTTGCTGTTACGATGTAAACTGTCAACGGACAGAGATTCACTCACACCAATTTTGCACACATTACTGCTGCTGCCTGTACTACATGTTCATCTGCTGCATTATATTATGGAGGTAAATATAATGTGCTGAGTTTGAGAGCAATATTTTTTCTATCTATAAAGCTTTTCAGAAAGTAATAATATAAATGACTAGCTTTTAAATATAGGTGTACAATGTTAAATGTGTACCAACTGTACCAAACCAATATGGTTTTGTTTTGTTTTGTACTTTTTAATAATACTGACACGCACCCATGTTCTCCCATGTTGTGAGGTTGACTGTACAGAATACTTTAATATTAAGTCCACCCATTGTATTTGTAGTCCAATAAAGTATTAAATAAATAAAACAATGCAGAATTAATGACTCTCAAAAACAAGTTTTTTAAATGTATTGACACTAAAAGACAAAATCATATATTACAGTTACTCAGCTTCATTGCATCAAGGCACAAGGAGAATTTAATGGATTCTTCAAATCTGGCCATAGTAATGGCACCAAGCATTATGCCATTGCCGGCTGCAGCATCAGCACAGAGACTGGAGCACCATGTTGAATTAGTTAAGGTGGGTTGTGATAAAAATAATAATAAAAACCTTATTAGAACCTCAATTTGAGACAAGTAGTCAAGAAAACGACGATGGGCTCACCCCCTGTACGGCGATGGGCTCACCCCCTGTCACGTTGGGCTAAATACGCTTGGTGAACCATGGGCATTTGCTTATTAAGGAAGTGCCTCTGCCTCCTCTCTGAAAGCGGGGTAGCTTTGGGATTAAAAGGCGTGAAGTGTATTGTTGTTGTAGTCAAGAAAAGCAGTCAGGCCCCACCTATGTGGTCGTTTATCTGTTCCATGGACACACAGAGGAGTGGTCAGTCTCTCTCTCTCTCCCCCTCTAGCGGTTCTTTTGCACGCCATCACGCCCACGAAGGTTAAGGACATCGGAGTTTCAGAATGTCCTCTGCCGATGCGGAATGCGGCTAGCCGATCCAACCTAAACGACGCAGTATGACCGCTCGTTAGCCGAACAATGAACTCGATACAGTTGTTCATCCCGCGCCAGTCAGTCCTAAACGTAGGTTGGCGCAATAGGTTTCTCTTAGCTTCGTCGGGTTACGCGTAACCCGGGCCGCGCCCCTAACTATATTTTTAACTAGTGGACGCCCCGCGATTTCATTCGCGTAATTTCAGTTCTTCATACAAACTATAACGCCCTCTATATAGCGACGCGACCAAAAATATCGGGGTAAAAACTATCCTATGTCCGTTTCCCGGTTCTAAGCTACCTCCCCACCAATTTTCAACCAAATCGGTTCAGCCGTTCTTGAGTTATAAACGGAGTAACTAATACGACTTTCTTTTATATATATAGACAAGCTAACCCAGCAAACGTTGTTTTACCAATATACGTTAATAACAGTGTTTCTCTACTATTATATGCATGCATTATACATATAAACCTTCCTCAAAAATCACTCTATCCATTAGAGAAAACCGCATCAACATCCGTTACCTAGTTTTAAAGAAGAAGACAAACAAACAGACAGACAGCGGAAAGCGACTTTGTTTTATACTATGTATTGATTATAATTATAAAAAAATCTTATCTTTCAGATGTTTATAGAAAATTCCAAACACATAGGCATACTGACAGATGATCTGATGTCTCAGCTCGACGACGACACCGACGTTCACACGGCGCGAAGGAAGAAAAGAAGAAGTGGCTCATTGAACAGTATGTTATTACTTACGAAAATCCTGATAATATATATTTTTTTTAAATACAATGAATAAGCATTTGACCACCATCCTTCCTGATGTTGGTCAGCGATTTGGTCTACGATGGAGCACACTTGTTCATTAGGTACCTATTTACCCGCGACTTGAAGGCCTTCAGACTGTACTGCGCAGGAAAAACAGACTATAATATTGTAAATTTGAATGTTTCGGTTTCCATTTTTTTATATTTTTAAGATATTGACAACTACTTAAAAAAATACCAAACCCAATTGAAATTCAATTAAAATAATTCAAAACTTAAGCCGTGTGGTGACGGCGAATAGAATACATGTGTCACCGTCCCACCAACTTTTCCCATCATAGGGATCGTAATAGGCAACCGAGGGAACTCTACAGAGAACGGGCAGCGGCGCTCTCTATAGTTAAGCCACAACACCACTGCGATTGCCAACCCGCCTGCCAAGCGTGGCGATTATTGCCATTTCGCCCCAAATGACGGAAATCAGACAGAGGCACTTGCTTAATAAGCAAGTGCCTCTGTCTGATTGATGATTGATCTGACTGATGCCTACCCCGCTTTGGGATTAAAAGGCGTGAAGTGTATTTATTTATTTATGACGGAAATCATTTCTTCCAGCAGTGGATGATATGTGGCTGATGATAAAAAAAAATCGGATAGGGTCTCCATCCCTTTTTTCATTTAGGCTGCAAATGAGCTGTACTTTCCTTTCCTTAACCCTTAATCAGACGATGTTTTTCTGAAGGATTTCCGACTCTATTGACGTTTGTTATTCTAATTGCCGATGTGATGGAACATAAACCCGGGTGATGTTTATGTGTTGGGCAAGTGGGAATATACCATTTAACCCTTAATCAAACAAAGGCTAGTTGTTTGATTAAGGGTTAAATGGTATCACACCTGTTACCTGTCACCCTGAATATTATACTTGTAACTGTAAGAGATCAAGAGAACGATCATGTGTGTATAAACTTATGTATGCACTTTTCACTTGAAAATTGATTTTCAAGTTTATAACTATCAGAACATACAAAATTAGTCTTGCTAAAATTAGTCAAAAGGTTAATTATATGCACGTATCGTAATTTTTTCAGGAGTATTGAGTGGGCTTCGCAAAATGGTATCTGGAAACGTGAACACGCCGGCCACAGTCGTTGAGAATGGCAAGACACCAATTCTATGCAAATCTGCCTCCAAGAGGAAATTTGATGGTTATGAGGGCCTCTCGTCAAAGAAAAAGTAAGAATGTTTATTAACTTGACTGGTGTGTGTTCAATTATGTGCTTGCTTATTAATTAATGATTCTTTTATTTTCTTTCAGAAAAGAGATCAAGCAATTTTTACCAGGCAAAGAATTATCATTTACTCCATTGAAAATGTATGTACTTTCTTACTTATTCGTTGAATTTTATTCGTTATCTAATTTGCCTTTTCAATGTAAAATTTTGTTTGTTTTAGGGGTTTGACTGAACGCAAAAGACTTCGACTTAGTATGTTAGATAATAGAAGCACGCCATGTGTAAATTCCGACGTTAGTTCACTAAAGAATTCCGAGACAAGTATTAGTAGCGAAGATTTGCTCACGTCGTCGGAGCATTTGTTCAGCGCACACGACACCATCGACCTTTCAGCGGAGAACAAACAGAGCGACTACGTTCGGATATCCAAACAGGAGTACGAAGAAATCAAGAGCAGGGTGTCGGCCATCGAGACCCGGCTGTCGCGCGAGTTCACCGACATCATCCCGCGCGTCGAGCCCCTGCAGCAGGTCCAGAACGTGTACGAACAAACGCTCGAGGACGTGGCCATGCTCGACTGCCCCACCTCCGACCACCTCGCGAGAAGACTCAGCAAAGAACTCAAGATACGACCGAATGAACACGCCAAAATAATAAGATCACCCAGCGCCAGAAAGATCGGCACTATCCGGCGACGATCGAAAGAAAACTGCGGCAAACTCATGAGACACAAGTCGTGGAACGTTTCGTCACATTCCAGCCATAACGTAGACAGGTTTTATCCATACATTGGTCTAAGACGTGAACGAACAAGCACCAGCAACTCGGACCTGGTGCCAAAAATAAAAACCAATCTGGTCAGCGATTGGGACACTTCGGTATCAGACAACTGTATGAATAATTCCGACGCGAGTCAAAAATATCATTTGCGGAAACGATCTACTAGCAACGTAGGCGATAACTTAAACAAAACGATAGGAAGACCTCAGAAACGACGATCTCTAAACGCAACAAACAGCTCTGATGCCACACCCTCGGATGTTTCGGCGAATAACACGTTTAACTCGAGCGGCAAGTCGAATAGTTCCATTGGCTACACGAATGTGAAAAATAAATTGAACAGAAAACTTGATTCTCCATCGAAGCAACCCAAGTGGAGGAGTGCGGCTGCCTTCTTCATGGACAAAACTGGTGAGATCGACAGCGGCAGCTCCGGCCGGCCCTCCGTCAACAGGCTGCGCAGCCAGAACGCGGGCGCCGTGCTCGCAAAGGCTAAACTGTTCGAGACCAACTCCGACAAGTCGTCCGAGCGGAACGATAAGATCCTGCACACCGGTTTTGCAAGACGACCCCGATTAAGTGGACAGTACGCCACAAAGTATCAGAAACCTGCCGTCCCGTTGAGACAAAAAGACGACGCATACGCCGTAAAGTCGAGTAGGAGCGGCGGCGCGCCCGCCCTGCCGCCCAGGCTCGACCGGCAACAGCCAGTCTCCGGCCTCAGGGACGCGGACGCGTGGCGCAACACCAGAAAAGCTTCACCACCCATCAAGAAGGCGACCCCGTTGTCTCCACAGAACCACCCGCGGACGCCGCAACATTACAACATGAAGAAGTCGCTGTGCACGCCTAGGGGCCTGCGGACTCCAATGAGTACTGATGTCCGCAAGATGAACACGCCCCTCAAAGCCGTTCATATATCGCCGCGGAGACGCTCGCCCCGACAGAAATTACAACGCTGACCTCAAACGCCTACTTATTATGTTTTATCTTGAAACGTAGCCATAGATATTCTAGTTTTATGTATTTATATTATTGTGTGTTGACTATTATACATGAATAGAGCGTAGTACTTACCTAATTAGTAGTAAGTAGTGATCAATTATTGGCCATTTTGTAAATAGTTTTGTTAATCGTGTTGATTAAAGTGATTGATTTATAATGAGAATTTTATTTTTACCATAACCACATTAACACACAACTATATTGAAGCACTCAATAGCCCACTGGTCTCGGTGATCGTAATCAACCATGGAAGTTAAGCAACACTGTGCTCGGGGCCCATCCAAATGAATCGACTTAGTGGGAACTTTTCGAGCGTTTCTGTGCTTCGGACGGCGCGTAACCTGTGGGTCTCTCTGTAATAATATAATAGTTGTCAAGCCTCGTTAGAGGCCTTCATGTGGATGTTGAGATCACCTGACCACTAGTTTTTAACACTGGCTTTGCCTTACGGCTCGGGCGATAGTTGGTCACTTGCTTGCGACCGGTTTTACTCCCTCCTTACCCATGGTACACCTCGTTAGTTCACCTGGGTGGAGCACGGGCACTTTTCTTTTTCCGTAGTACACCTAGGTGGACTAAGGTGTACTACGGGCAGACTTATTTACCCTTAGACCACCTTGATTACGAATTTTAACATTTTTAAGTTCACAAATATTAAAAATAAAAGTAACTTCTTAATAATATAATTAAGCGTTTTATTAACTTTCAAACTCAGCATAATATGTTGAGTACCTAAGTCGTCTAAGTAGACGTAGGTGGACCACGACCAATACAAACTATTAAAAAATTATGTACGTGTCATTAAGGTGATCTAACGGAAAAAAATAATTGGTCATGGTCCACCCAGGTGAACTAACGAGGTGTACCATGGGAAAGGAGGGGTTTTACTTGACGCATCTGGGGTTGGAAGCCACAGCCCCGGGCCACTCAAGCCAAATCCAATAAATACATGTGGTTATATTATGTACAAAGGATGCACTGCACACTGACGTCTGCGTCCTGACTCTGGAGCCAGAGAGTACGGTACAAGAAACATTTACATTTCCATTATGCCATTCGTTTGCGGCAGTATTTTTTTTTTTTTATATACCACAAGGGTGGCAAACAAGCATGCGGCCCGCTTGATGGTAGGCAGTTACCGCATCCTATGGACGTTTACAATACCGGGGCATCGTTCACGCGTTGCCGACCCTGTAAAAACCTCTTCCCTCCTCTTTTGAAGAACCCCATACTGTAGTCCTTTGGGAATACCTCAGCAGGGAGCTCATTCCACAACCCCAGCGTACGTGGGAGGAAATGCCTCAGTATAGTCTGGGGGTCTTCAAGTCACGGATAAATAGGTACCTAATGAACAAGTGTGCTCTATCGTAGACCACATCGCTGCTTAACATCATTCAGGATGGTGGTGACGCTTGTTCACTGTGTTTAAAAGACGAGTAATTTTTTTACACCCACTATTCTGAAAAGCATCGTACTTGATGAAAACTGTATTGTCGAGACATTAGATAGCCATTGCTCACGTATTTAATTACTATACGAAGCAAACACTGTCCTCGTCTAGTCATTCTAAAAAAATAACGCTGCAAACCGGCGTTCATCACTAAAGCGTTACACCGGAGTCTTAGTGGAAGCCCCACAAGTCTAAAGTCGTCCAAGTAGTTACATAACTACACGCATCAAGTGTCTAGGGACCAAGTACATTTTAGAAGATTGCAATCAAGAATATATTATTACAAAAACTGAATTCATTCACAATTTATTCAAAATGTGGTGATAAGTAATTGATACAGGCATGGGGAATTGGTAGGAGACTAATCCAGAAAATTAGATTTGATTTAAATGAATTATATTTTTTTTAGTCCTAAAAATGTTCTTGATCCCTAGACACTTGATCTGTGTATGAATTGCTCAGACCAAAAACAACTAGACAAACTGAAGTTTGCAATAAAACGAGAGAACAATATGAAAAACATGGAGTGAGAGAGTAAAAGAAAATAATGTATGGTCAATTTGGTAGTAAAAGGGACAGTTGGGATCCAGTAGTACATCCATATATGAGGCGGTCAGCGCTAAAGTGGCCTAAGCCACAGTTTTCTATATTCCGACTTAAGTACGGCAATTTACTAATAACATGTTAAAATAATATAATTTATGTTACGTAATTTTAATTAAAAAAATTAAACATTTGGACAAAACTTCCATAAAATATCTACACACATAAGTCAAACTCATTATTGTAAAAACGCCAATATCTCCATAATGATTGGTCTAGGGTTAGGCCACTTTAGCGCTGACAGCCTCATATTTTGGTGCAACAAGACAAACTGAAGGTGCTACGCAGCTTGCGAGTCTAGTCGTGTTTGATCCGAGATTTAATGGATGCTCGATCCGTTCAACAGTAATATTTGTGTCACCAAGCTTCACCCACCATCCCTTCCTTCCACCCCTTCCCTTTAAAAATAAAAACTTTTATTTTTTTTTAAATCTTTATTGGTGAACATTGTGGGCTCACAACGCAGCATGTAAAGATCGATAAAACTCTGTCACTTACATAAATCGAAAACAAAAAAATGGTGCTCAACAACAAATTAAAACACGTTTCAAACATCTCACAATACCTTTACAATTCCATGTACAAAGTTGGAGATGTGACATAGACAAACACTAGTCAAACCGTACCGTATTGCAGCGCAACAAGGCCCAAATTACAACGAAAGTTCTGAATTTCAATTACATTTCGAATGAAATGTACGGCACAGACTACGGATTCGCACACACGCAAAATTATCCAGTTCACTTGCTTATAAACTTATTTTAGTACCTACAATGACAATGTTCAGGCCACTCGGAGCAAGTGTCAATGTTGAAATGGCAAATAAGATACATGACAACTCAACTGACAGTTTACAAGCTATGAAATAGGCATACATTATTTCAAAACTGTTGACTCGAGTAATAGTTAGAGGATATTAACATAGCACTACAGTAATTCAATTATTCACCAACATAGTCCCATTTTTAACAATCTCATACTTTGGTTAACTCACTGCGTCATACGTACAAACAAAAAAAATAACTTATATTTTGTGAGACAAAGAAGGTGCTTCGCTAAACAAAACAACGGAGTAAGTACTGTAAGATAGATATTATTATATACATACTGACAATATTACTGACAGGAAAGCTGGTGACATTGAATCAATCAATCTATAACTTATAGATTAAACTAACATTGCCAGCAGATCTGGTTGAGGGCGTGACATAAACTAAAATAAATCCCTGTGCAAGTACGTTATAAAAAATTATCCCAATGATACCATTTCAATAATTTAAAAAATTCATCTACCTATCCTTTCGAACGCTAAAATGGACGTAATGACAAAAATATTTTCAAAATCTAAGTTATTACAATAAATTACTATAATTAGAAAGTGGTGTTTAAATTTTAGGTACCCAATTTTATTGCCCTGGTTGTATTGATAAGTTTTAGGTTTGGGATATTTAACGATTAATTGGTGTCAGTCATTATCCATTATTTATATCAGTGGTAACATAACAAGTTATAGTAAATTACTATTTAATTAATGATGTTAGTACAATATAGATAGAAGTGTGAAGTATCACTGACAACTACCCACATTTCAACATAGGAGACCAAACGCCCATATTCTAAAAGTCTGCTCAAACACAATCAAACGTGAAAGGTAAATATACTATATGCCTATTTTAAATTACTGTATGAATCTCTTCTTACCTTTCTTAATCTCATAATCAATAACACTCGACGCAATCATTCAATTAACAATATTGTGTAATCATAGTTAAGTATTGGCATTTCCTCCCAATGGATCATGGAAATCATTGGGGGAGGCCCTCTTCCAGCAGTGGACGTAATGTGAGCTGATGATGATGATGACGATAGTCAAGTATTAATTTAAACTGTGAAACCAAAAGTTACCTTTTCTAATGACATCTAATATTATGAACCGAGTCCACTCGTGACCACGACGCATGCAACTGCGTCGAAACTTCGAGTAAGATAACAAAGGTAAGCTCGACCTTGTCTTTGATTATACTCGCGCCTATAAACCCGGTGAACAATATTGTGTTATAATGTCTGTGCGCGTTTCATTAAAAAATGAACAGACATCTAATATTATTAGCCCAACTAAAAGCATAAAAAATCCACCCATAAGCAGTCTATTTTGCACAACTTTCCGTAGGTGGAGGCCTGGAGTCCTATAGTACAGGAATACTTAATTTAGGCTCCATCCTTCGCATACAAAAGTACCTATCTATAAAGTATTTTTTATTGTACCATGTGTTTTTAATTATTCATGGTTTTGTTATGTGATGGAAATATATTTAATTTATTATTATTTACTTTGGAATTT
The DNA here is from genome assembly GCA_012932125.1 of Conopomorpha cramerella. Taxonomy (NCBI): domain Eukaryota; kingdom Metazoa; phylum Arthropoda; class Insecta; order Lepidoptera; family Gracillariidae; genus Conopomorpha; species Conopomorpha cramerella. Next base: position 21,749 of record SJJU01070256.1, read on the forward strand.
ACTTTTATAGTTTCAAAGAAAAAACCTTTGTGCAAACGGACTCTAATTCTAAACAGAAAAATATTAGACAAATTGTATAAGTTACCACTGATATATACCACAGTATTGGACGTGAACTAAATAACAAATCACTCTTTAATGGCCACCTTCTTGCCTTTAACGACAACCGGCTTATTCTTCAGGATGCCTTTTCTCCTTCGGGATGTCTGAAACAAATATTACTATTGAGTGTTTACCTTCTTATATATTGCCTGTGAATGGACCTCGAGCAATGGACCAAACATTGTTGAGCTCGAAAAAAAAGAACAACTTACTTTAAGAAGGGAAAAGAAAAATAAACTTCAATCTCCATACAAAATGTTATCGGCCTAGGCGAAAAGAACCTTTCTGTATGGAGATGAAAAAAACTATTTTATTTCCCAGTACTGTCGTCAAAGTAAGTTGTTAATTTTGATGAACATAACGAATATTCTAAAACCATTGAGGTGCCTACCGGTCCACTCAGGTCCATTTACACGCATAAGTTAGTCGAGTTACGATAGTCATGTCCACTCACTTTCATGCATAAAACGTAAATGAAAGTCGTCCTAAGAAGTCAAAATACAAGTGGCACTATGAAAAATCCTTACATTTAACGTCTTGTGCAACGAAAAATGGACCCTAATGCAGTGTAATAAGGAAACTTCAAAAATGTACCTGGTCATAGGTAGACGAAATTATATTATTTTGTTAACACTTGGGGACTGTTCCATGCCATTTATTTGAAAGATTTTGGCTACGATTTCTGTAATTATGTGACATAATGTAAAATTTGTGATGAAAAATTGTCAGTACTTTTTTTTACATCGAGTTAGATCAATACTATTGGCTATGTGCAAAGCGAGTAGTGGCAGAGAGATAACGACCGCAGAGCACAACACGGCAGAAATCGGAAACAAATGCGGATGATCAGCTGTCAAGTGTTGATTGCAGTACAAAATCAAAGCAAAGAAATGGGCCATGACTGTTGTTGCGTTGTTAAATTTTATCGTGTTGCGTTCTTACATGCTCGGCTAATACTAATTTATTGCATTTTATCTCAGTTTGTGGTTGGAAACTAATATTATGTGTAATAGTTTCAAACCCGGTTTTTATTATTATATTAATTTTGCAAACTATTGAATAAATTTCACTTATATAATATTGTCAACAATACTATTTTAATCTTTGGTTTTATTGATATTTGCAAAGAAAACTAACAAAATTTACATTGCTATTATTTGACAAATGTTCCGCAAATGTTGTAAACACTACGCGTCGCCACCGTCGCGCACATAGCCAATAGAGTTTACTTTTGTTATATTCAGTTAAAAATACTTTAAACTACAAAGAAATGTGACGCTACGAAGACCTATTTGCATGCTTCAAGTAACATTTCAACACTCGAAAAACAAATTATAAGGATAAGATTTATAAGGCTAATTTCGACATAACTTAGTAGCAATCGAATTTGCCAAAAAAATATATTTTAGAACTATCGATTATGTATGTGAATTTGACAAAAATTAAACAAGACTTTGAGAAAGCAAAGTCAGATTACGCTTTATAACTCTTACCCTAAAACAATAATAAAACATTAAATACATGAAGACAACCACAACGCAGACAAATTACAATCTAACATAAATACGCTGCTAAATCGACATTCAAATTATATGATATTTATTTTAGGAACACAAACAACAAAACACAATACAATAAGCTAAAATATATTGCGATTTTATACCGTCTCTCCCATCTCGGAGGGTGGCTGCAAACCACAAATAAATTATAAATAAATTACACTGCAATAAAAATATTGAACTTGTCTGCTTGACGTATACGTCAAAGCGTAGTTAAACAAACTGACAAGTTTGTCAATATCATGTGTAAAAGAAGTTTATTTAAAGTTGGTGTAATTAAACAGTAATAGTGTTTTAAGGTCAGGACTGAATTGACGAGATAGGGAAAGTCATATTAAAATTCTTGAATTTTCTCATGAAACCTGCTTACCTTTTAAAAAAAAATTATACTACTTTTTTCTCGTAAATTAATCAATTAGTGCGAGTAAATCAGTTCTTTGGTGCCTTTAAACCAAAACAGAGATAGGCAGAGGTATTTGGTAATCTATTGCTTACAGAGCGTTATTAACCTTTTCACGACCAATATTTAAAATTTGTGGTAAGATTTTTTCCAGTAGACATTACAATATTGTTACCTTTTTAGACATGGCGTTCTTAATGGGCACCGTTCTCTTGTTGCGCGAGAGTTTAGGTCGATTGAATTCGTCCGGTTTTTTCACCCTGAAATAATAGAAAAACATTATTATAAGCTGATGACCTGCACTAGCTGACCTGGCAAACGTTGTTTTACCAAAATACCTTATATACTATATGTTATTCTAGTTTATAAGCTACAAGTTTAATCAAAATCTGTTCAGTATTTTCTGCGTGAAAGAGTAACAAACATCCATCCACACATACAAACTTTCACGTTTATAATATTGTAGGATTTCTATCTTAAAACATGGCAAAAGAAGCATAGATTGAATTAGACCTGAGAAAAAAACTTCAGAAAGAAAAAAATATAACTTAGACTAGAAATTAGACTTCAAGCGGTACGGTTTATCTGGTTTACCAATACCTGACTTCCTGATCAAGGTAGTCCACTTTCGAAATATCTTCTTTCCGAGAATAAAAAAGGAATCATCAAAATCATCAATCGGATAAACAATGAAGTTATACTATAATATATACGACGAACCATATACTGACAATGCGGGCAAACGCAAAAAATGTTTTTCATCTCCAAACAAAATAGGCAATTTCTTGCCTCGAGAGATGACATTTTGTATGGAGATTGAATTTTCTTTTCGTTTCCCGACACTAAGAGAGTCCTTATTACAAGTCGCTTAATAAATGAGGAGGTTAGAATCAAAACGTATTAATTTGCTTTTCTTCCCCTAAGGGTTTCTGTACATTTTCAAATATATAACTTCACTACCATGTGCTATTTTTAAAATTGTTTTTGAGAAAGAATAGATTTCATATATGTACAAGGGAATGGATTATTTATGTTTTTCTTCTGAAAGGGCCTAAGAGTAAGAGTAGTATAAGTTTTCCTATTTTTTTCATCAAATTTGGTTACACCTAAATTAATACGTTTTGATCCTAACCTCCTCAAATAGAAGTAAAGTATAGTGTACCTGTATATCCTGACGAGCCAGTGCTCGGAGGTGTAGGCCTCCTCGAGGTAGGTGAGGCGGAAGCCGCGCAGGCCGGGCAGCGCGCCGCGCGTGCGGTCGTAGCCCGCCGGGCTGCCGCCGCTGTCGTACCTGACCCACGCCAACCGATACATCGTACAAAACAAACTCGCCTCCCGCACTCTGTCCCTATTATATGAAGTGTAAAAGGACCCCGAGCAATGGTCTTAGAAATGTTGTTCTTCGAGTCAATATTAACAACTTTTACTATATTCGGCCGAATAATAGGTACTATTCGGCCGAATACCGAATCATTGAAAAAAGAGACATCATATTAATCGAGATTTGTAGTATTTATTATCAAATTTTTAAATTATTACAATATTGTAAAATTTTAATAAGTAAAACTTATCATTTTCGTTCAAGTTTCTTTTCTTACGTCGTGGAGAATGTTCGGCGGGCGGTTCGGCCGACAGCCATGCCGAATATTCGGTATTCGGCCAAATCATTATTCGTGACAACTCTACTAAAAACAGTTGTCACCAAAATGCTACACAGTTAACGGTGTTTCCACATAATACCAATGAGTTGAATAATATAACCAACTTACCGATAATACGACAGCCGATACATGAGAGAGTTCAACATCGTCTTAGAAGCCTCCGAGTCCACTCGATACTCGCCCTTCTCTGTGAAATAATCTTGCTCCTGAAAAACAAACAGAAGAATATTGAGACATTTTAAATTGTGTTGTGGTGTTCAAGACTAAAGTTTTCTTTGTTATTGATTTTGCTTGTATAAATTCGTAATTTAATTGTAATTGGTTCCCTAAGATACAGGTTACAAACTAGGCGAGTTTAGGGACCTCTGGTAAATTTATTGAATTTAAATTCATCCCTTAAGGTGATAAAAAGGTGGAAGTTTATACTCACATATTGAAACACTGTTATGTTATGCATTTTGGCAAAACAACGTATCGGTCGGCTTCAATTATGTCTATTTACTGTCCGTGAACGTGTTATAACTAGAGATGGGCAGTCGGATAAATACTCGAAGGATAAATACTCAGTGGAAAGATAAATATGGATATTTATCCGTATTTACTCGTTTACACTGCGTATTTATCCAAAACCTAGGATAAATATTTTTGTACTCTTGTTTTAATTAAATTCGTGATGAAAATTGATAATATGGGTGATGCAGCGGGTCGGGTAGGGCAGAGATGGCTCCAGAAGGACATACATCACCCAAATTAGTCATGTCTTGACGAAAGATGGCATGAAAAGTACTCGAAACCAGATATGTAGGAAAATATGTATGAATGGAGATGAAGCTAAAAGGTATAAGGACATACCCGTGGTATCCAGGAACGTGATAAATGAAAATAGGCGGTATATATAAAATGTAAGTAGGTAGATAAAAAAATGTATCACGAACTCAGTAATTAGGTAAGTATAATTAGGTACTGGACCAATAGGTATCAAGAAATAAGTCTATCATAGGTCAATGAGTAGGTGGACATAAACATGTACAATTTTGAGTTGGAATGGATATCCGGCTCTATCCGGTTTACCGAACGATTATTCACAGTCCGCCCGGATGCCTGACTATAACCGGATATCCGGCCCTATCCGGTTTCTGGCTTGCTCGGTCGATTTTCACGTCGATCTATAACCGGATAACCGGGTCTATCCGGTATCCGGCTTATCCGGCCGGTAAACCAGTCAGGATTTTTACAATCCAGCCAGATGTCACTCAATAACCGGATATCCGGCTGAATATAACCGGATATCCGGCCCTGTCCGGTTCTTGGCTTGCTAGGTCGATTTTCACGTCGATCTATAACCGGATATCCGGATCTATCCGGTATCCGGCTTATCCGGTCGGTAAATCAGTCAGGATTTTCACAATCCGGCCGGATGTCACCTAATAACCGGATATCCGGCCGGATTCCGCCCGATGTCCGGATATCCGGCGTACTGGTGGTCAATAACCGGGTATCCAACACACTGCCGCCCAATAAACGGATATCCGGCCGGGTGCTCCAGAGTTCATAATTGAAAGACACACATCAAAAAGCTTCCATAAAACTTCCTTATAAAAGTAGCAACGTTTCGCGAAAGAGTGATATCTCGAAATGACAAGACAAAACAAGACAAGACATTTATTTTCTCTGACAAGCACAAATTACATACACATAAAAATTAAACAATATGAAAAAATAAAATACACAATCACAAATGAATAGCCACGGTGTGGGTGTTTGTCAGCGAAGAGGAGACTCCGGCTCAGCATCAAGTCTCAGTTACTCGTGACGCTGGTCTTCCGCCGGCACTCAGTGAGAGGGGCGATATACACCATAATTATAATAATACTAGTGGACTCGACAGACGTTGTCCTGTCTTAACTATTAATATGAATATTAAAATTAGTATAACTTCCAGGGTGGCCTGTGCCCAGCAGTGGATGTAATTTTTTTCTTTCATAAGAACCTTCTCCTATCATTAATAAGCACAACAAAAGAAAAATTAGCGAAATCTGTCCCCCCGTTCCAGAGTTATACCATGACAACGAAAAGTGGCATTGATTTTAATATATAAGATAGATAATATAATAATAATATAATAATAAAATAAAACAGTTAGACCTACGCATACAATAAATTGACCATACATAAATTATAATTATACTAGTGGACTCGACAGACGTTGTCCTGTCTTAACTATTAATATGAATATCTAGGGTGGCCTGTGCCCAGCAGTGGATGTATTTTTTTTTCTTTCATAAGAACCTTCTGCTGTCATTAATAAGCACAACAAAGAAAGAATTAGCGAAATCGGTCCACCCGGTCCGGAGTTATTACATGACAACGAAAAGGGGCTTTGATTTTTATATAATAGATACATTATGTACTTATAAAACATTAATTAAGTAAATAATTTAATAGTAATAAAACAATAAATTGTTGTATAAATGCGCAATCAAGCGACCAAGTCAACGCCAATCGTGTTTTTTTAAAAGAACTGAAGCAAATATTTACTCTCACTTTGGATAAATACTCGAGTAAATACGAGTATTTATGGATATTTATCCTCCAGCGGATAAATACTCGGATAGAAACCCATCTCTAATCACGATAGATTTTATACAATTTAAACAATTACACATACGGCGAAGAAAACTTTTAGGAAGACGCATTAATAAATTAAGCGTTGGTGTTGAAAAAAGAGAACACGAGAAACAAAACACCGTTTCAAAACAGACTTTCAAGTTAATATGACGGTACAGTCGAATAATTAATGAACAATCATCACATGTGACAGGTGCTATACGCAACACGGACACCTATTTTAAGTGAGAAAACAAAAAAGTTAAATAAGAATTAAAAATAAAATGAATTCCCGCATAATGAAATAAGGACAGCTGGCTCAGAATGTTGTCGCGTTATACTTCGGTTTATAAACCAACCAGTGTGCAGTATTACTTACATGATATAAGAAAAAAAAAAAAAACAACATCAAAGTCGGTGACGACGTCCAGAATATATCTCATTCAATGGCTCATTTCATAGTGTCATATCGAGTACGTGTTACAGAGTATAAAATGCGTTTCAAGTATGTTTAGGCAATACGCCAACAAGCCGGCCTTAGACGTATTTTAGCTGGTTAATAAATTCTATTTACGCAGCGTCAACGGTTGTTGCACTAGGGAATCTGTGACGCGTTCCTTTCTAAGATGTCTCTGCTGATTGAATTGGACGTCTCGCTATTCATTCACGGTGTTTAAAATCAAGCTTCATAGTGGAAAATGTTACACCTGTAGATACTTACCTCCTAATCAAAATATTATGTTATATTTTTTTCTTGGTAACTTTATACGATGGTAAGTTCAAAAATTTAGACTCGATATACTCAGATTTAATACTTGCATCGTGCTCATTTATTAAGTCACCATAGGAGACAGAAGTATATAATAACAGGCCTGCCGAAAATATCTAATAAACATAATAATTTAACACTTTATTGCACTAAACGTACAAATGGTGTATTTAATACTAACGTTATTACCAGTCAACCAACCAACCATTACAACATGGAAGAACATCGTGTTATTAAACTTAAAAAAAAGAACTGACTTCAACCAGTCGCTCCTACGATATTTTTAAAGTTCTCCTCGATTTATCGGGTCTACCAATATCAAACCCAGTCATGGTTGAAATAGTCATTATGAAATATCTTCTTTCCAACAAAACAACAAAAAATCTGTTAATAAACGACGAAGTTATCGGCGAACAAACATAAAAAAAACATATAGAACTAACATAATAAGCGGTAGAATTCACAATGAACCTTTTTTTTAATCACTTAAAAAAACTATTCATTTAATAGGATCTAGGCGGCGATCACAATAGATACACACAGTTATGGTCGCAGTGATATTGGGCACAACAAGGTCCTGTAACGCCTCACAGCAAATACATCTAATAGGATGAAAGATGGAGTTGATAGGAGTCTTACAAGTCTCCCTGTCTCTGCCTAACCCTCGTGGAGTTAACCACGAAGGTATGAATGTATGATTATGTATTTATCCTTAATGTCAGTGGTTTCGGTTAGGCGAAGATCAGGAAGTCAGTGAGTTGTGGTATATTGGTCATATCATGGTATGAATATGCCTTGTATGTGACAGGCGGAAACGTTTGCACAAATTGGGATCAACATTCACTAGGTATCTTCGGCCAGCCCCACAAATCTTGTTCTTAACACTAGTGAATAAGACATAATTTTCCAAGTCAAAGTTTAGGTAGCAACAGTCCGGAAAGAAAAGTTTATTAAATTGTTGAGGTTTTCACAACAACTTTCCCAACCTGAATATTTTAGGGGCTTCTGCCGAAACCGAAAATTTACTGTTAATGATGAAGAAGTTTAATAATAACTGTGACGTAGGCATTGAATTATATATTTTATATATCACTTCCCCCTCCACTCTCGACGCGCTCGGATCACAATCAGTGCGCTCGTACTAAATATTTATTTTTTGATATCTTAATTACATCTAAAGTTCATAGTAAGTGGTTTCAGCTGTGTGTTGGTGCTGGCAGGTAGTGTAGTGCTATTATTTATTGGATTTCAGTGTATAAAAGGATCTGGTAAGCGAACTTAAGATTTTATTTTTCCGTTGATAAACAATTTTGTAAGTAGAGGGTAGTTTTGAGTATTAGGCGTTGGTTATTTTAATTGGTTTTAGGGCCTAAATAACGATGTCTCGACCAAATCGTGATCCCCCCGACCGAGGGGGGACACTATTCCAATCATTAAATGACGAATCATTAAATCATACGCCCGTTAACGCCGCGAAAAGAAATATATCCCAACGTTCACCCGCCGACCTCTCGCCTACTTCCGCCGAAAAACGTCCAGCTATTGCCCCGCGATTCGCCGACGAATACGAAAACGATTATTGTTCCCTTGTTTCCGAAGCATCCCGTTGCCTCGAAAATATTAATAAAATAATTAGCGACCAGTCAACGCGTTTAACAATTAACCATAAATCGGTAATTATGGATTTAACCCAAAAAGTTACCGGAATCGTCTCGCGCCTAGCCATCAAATCGTCGGTAAACGAAACGAAATTAGCCAAAGCTGAACGCGACCTTTTAATCTGCTCAAAAATAACAGCTGCGGGTCCTGCTAGCCAACCTACCTATAGCTATGCAGACACCCTAAACCTACGGAGAGCGGAACCCGTAGCCGCGCGTAACCCGGCACCGTGCCTCATCGCGTACCCTACTCCGGAATGTTCGGAAACAATAAAAACGTCATCAGCTACCAAACAGGCCTTAAAAACTGCATTAAAACCATCGGACGGTTTTCAAATAGTGGGCTTAAAAAAACCGCAAACGCCGGCGTTGTACTTCGCGTCTCAAGTCAAAGCCAAATTAAAAAACTACAGGCCGTCGAAGCGATTAAACAGGTAGGTCTCCGTCTTGAAAAACCAAAGGGTAGGAAGCCGCGAATTTTAGTCAAAGATGTACCGGCACATCTAACGGACTCCCAATTCTTAGAATGCTTATACGCGCAAAATATAAAAGGTGGCATGCCTATAACCGCGGCTGATTTCTGTAAACAAACAAGAATAGTGCGCCGTCGCCGGGGTGATAACAACACAAACTGGGTAGGTATAGAAATCGAACCTAGTGTCCGGAAACACCTAATTCTAAAAGACAAAATATTTATCGAATATGGGTCTTGCCGCTTTATCGACGATATAGAAATAGTTAGGTGTAGGAAATGCCAACAATATGGTCACGTTCAAAAGTTTTGTACCGAAATAAACCCTACGTGTGGTCATTGCGCCGAATCTCACGACACTAAGGCATGCCCCAACTTTACCAAATCTACTTTTAAACCGTGCTGCGCGCCGTGTAAAAGATATAAAAAAACTCACGATCATAGCGTAGGTTCGCCAGAATGTACAACCTATAAATTTAAAATTGAACAGTTAGTTTTAAATACTATATATGATGGCTAGTTTAGTAATAGGACAGCTAAATTTACATAATTACG
>SJJU01070258.1:0-56567 GCA_012932125.1 Conopomorpha cramerella
GGACGGCGTGGCGCCATCTTGTAAAGTCCCTTTGTACCACTGGGGTACCATAGGACTTAAGTAAGTAAGTTATTGCACACAGCACATTACAAATGGAAAAAATTAAAAAGGCGCTCCTTATCGCTCATAGCGATTTGACCCAGACAATAAAAAAAATACACTATTTAAAAGTATTTCAGCCATAATACAGGGTAACCTAGTTTGGGATCAAATCTCCGTGTGTAAAAAATTCCCGGGAATATTTATATTTCTACTATCTACACTATCGATTTCTCACCATCAAGATCGAAATTCGACATCGCTAATTAATACGCAATTGCCCGTAACTGCAACAGAATTCGAGCTACGTACTTGCCGTTAAAACATCTAATTTCATACAATTACCAATTAGTGATTGTTACTGAACCTGATCTGGCACCGCATTAAACCATTTAATTTGCGGAAACAATAGGTGGTGACTATTTTATCGAGGCTCCAGTATTTTGGCGTTTAATATTTGGCTCTCCGCCAACCGGCGAGTCGTGGCGCGCTCCAACCTTAAATAAGGTAAGGTCGTGGAACTTTCACGAACTCTGCTTCGAATACATACATATTCGTACCAGCGTGCCTAGGAGCGTTGGAATTTCCACAATAGATGACCCCCTATCTAATGAACGTGACTGCGAAAATTTTGTCAAAACCTGACGACATAGTTGTCATTAAAAGAATGTTTAATAAATGTGACTAAGAGAAGCCAGGGTAAATTCTCTACATCCGTAGTCAGACGCGTTATCCGTTGCACCACACCCGCCCTTATCCCCGCCGGCGGTGGGGTATCCATAACGGATTTCCCCACGATAAAAAAGGGTAAATTCTCTAGGTACATACTATGTCACGATTGTGACACAAATATGTCAAAAACCCCTATCACGTTCTATGATAATGTTGACATAATATATTACAATATAACACTGCCGATTATTGTTGAGGGTTACACAGCCAAAATATAAATAGAAGAATATTCATAGTTCAGAGCACTTTGAAATTGTTTTTATCTGCAATTCCGTCGCTGCATAGGGAAGTTTTCGTCATCACTACAGTTACTATCTCTCTCTAGTATAATAATTATTTAATCGCAGGCATGTCATATTGTTAAGTACGTACACGTTTTACGCAAACTTAATTTTTGTGTGTCGAAGAACATTTTTTTAAATTACATATGGGAATATATTTGACACCCATCGATGATGCGACGGTGACGACAAGCTATTCTACAGTCAGTTCCTGTCGACTACAGAGCTCTGCAACTACAGTGACGCTGAGAACATTGTCCGACTATCACGACGCCAGCTACGAATCCGAAGAGTATCATCGAGACTCTGCAACTTCGTTTCGAACGACCGAATAGTGGAAGTAATGCTGTTAAAGGTAAAGCAGATGCGCGAAGTTCGGCAAGATGACATCAATCGCTTCATAGATAGCCGAACAAAACACAAGCCGTAGTTACTAAGAAGGTTAAAACCGACGTTGGCCCTATGACCAATTCTACGTTGATACGTGAAATTGTAAGTATACTTGTGACAATACTAAAGAAGCAATGGAGTATGTACATAGCGAATCATAGCCCTAGAACTACGTAACTGACGCACATATCTGACTGGCGCATGACTGTAGCCAGTGCAGCGAGCGACGTATATTGCAACTGTAACATACATACATACATACACTTCACGCCTGTCTCCCAGAGGAGTAGGCAGAGACTACAGATCTCCATTTGTCACGGTCCTGACATACCCCTTTCGCTTCATCTACATTCATATATCTATTCATACATGACCTCCGGTTTCGAGTACAACGACGCAACTGTAACTGTAAATACATTGTAAATAGCTCACCTGTCAACAAGCCTCAATTGAAACCCGAGACCCGACTGTGGAGGCTCTCTTAGGGGTTGTCTAGACAGACATTACAGAACTTTGTTACAGAAGATTGTCTCGTTTCAGACCCTTTTCGTGTCGTCTACGTTCAAACAAGAATGAGTACATTTCACGTCGCCTTCCGCCAGCACATTACGATTCTGGTCGATGTATGTCCTTCGGGGACGAACTCGTACGGCCTCTTACAACCAATGTAAATCTATTTCGTTGGTCGGATTTCATCCATCCTCTTTACAATGCCCAAAACAAAAGAGTCAAAATAAAAATGAAACTGCTAATTACTAATATTATAAAGAGGAAAGATTTTTGAGTTTAAGATAGAAGTTTGTTTGTTTGGATTGAATAGGCTCCGAAACTACTGAACGGATTTCGATGATTCTTAGACTAAAAGAAAGCTACGTTTTTCCAAATGAACATAGGCTACTTTTTATATTGTCTAATTACATTTGGCTTTAAATATTGTGAATAAAAAATAAAATAAATATAAATAAATGTTGTATTGTATTGCCATTGTACCCGTGCAAAGCCGGGACGGGTCGCTAGTATCATATTAGTAAAATAATTAAACAAAATAATTAAAACTGCTACTCGAAGACACTATTCCACGTGAACAGCTATTAGAAAATCGCGAGTCGCGGGGACAGCTATTAGAGAATAAAATCGTCGTTAATTTCCACAATATTTATTTATTCCATTGAAATACATTGAAAGCAGTCGAGTACAGGTTTCGTCTATTACGAGGTTTTTTTTCACAACTGTGTAGGTATGAATAAGATAAATGACTGTTTTTACTGTTTACAAAATAGGTGCGATTTTCATCCAGCTGCGAATAATTGTAATACATTTATGATATAATTCCAGATTAATATTTACCATTTAAATACTTAATTACTGTTAGTTTCGTGTTTATGGCACACAAGAGTGTATTTTAAGGTCAATATGGGTAACTTTGAAATTGTTGAGTCGATAGTTGTAATATGTTTATGACAAATAATGATGTTTCGCTTTTCGATTGACTCAATTGGTTAATTAATTGTCACAACAAGACCTGAACTTCAATAGTACGAATCAAGCTTTCCATGATCCATGTTTAAGGGTAGGTGGTACATTTCGTATGCCAATATTACGAATATTTGTGTCCAAAGTTGCCCATATTAACTACAAGTATTCATTATTATATCTAAGCATTAGTAAAAAGTTTCTAAGCGTTCCGAAAAACAAAACAACGCTGACAAATTTAGACAAAAATAGATCTTTCCGTAAACTACCTGTGTTTTTTCCCAATAACGAGAATTCATTTAGGGCCGTCTAAATAAATAACTTACGAACTAACATTTTCCTTATCACCGCTCTTGTTCCAATCTCAATTTCCGACAATCTTATTACCAGTCAATTATTTTAATTATAGTACTAACATTAATAAGATAGTAATTCCATTATGGGCACATATTGTACAAACACTTATTAAAAATAACATTCACATCATAATATCATATCATCATCATAACTTCGGTAAACAAATTCCAAAGGTCCATATCATATAATTGGCAAATATGGGTTTCTACATAAATAAACAAAAAACAAAGTCTCAAAAACAAAACTCAAAACTCTTAAAAACAAAATTTCGGTTCTGTCACGAAAGTGACAAAGCGAAATTTGTCAAATAAATAGTTACAGTTTATAGAATTTTTCCTATTGATATATATAAATAGAATTACAGTGAGAAAAAACCGACCTGTAATTTAAACCAAGATATTACATAACCTTTCCGATGTCCATCCGGTGAAAACGCCGCCGCTATAACATGATCAACCATTTTATGGTAGCGAGACCTTCATAGAGTCTGGTTTTAATAGGATTTAAAATATATATATATATTTCGTTGATTCTGCTGGATTTCAGTGTTTAAGACCTAAAATTAATTGAAAATAAACTGGTCTGTCATATATCATTTAAAATAACTTTAATTTATTACTATATGGTGTCTGGGTAATGTGTAAACTGGGATGAGTCGACCAACCACAATGTGGTTACTCGAAAGCACCCGAACTTTCAACCCTATAACTGTGTTTCAACCACATCATTGTGGCGGGACCTTTGAAAGGTTATCAGGTATATTGACGCTGGCGTATTTGGCATACAACTGGCAAGTTATCTTGAGCGTGGTAAGTCTTAAATACAGTTATACTGCAAATATTACTAAGTTCAAACGTGTAAATGTCATTAAAAAAACATTACTCCGAATTGATGCATTATACTAGGCCTTCACTCGGTGGTATGTACACACCCGGTGTTATGGAACCTGATTTTGACATACCTACGTTTCATAATTTTTTTGTCATTTAAGTAACAAAGGGACATAAGGCACGCAACTTCAGAACTTAGACCAGAACAGGAGAACAGGAGTATCGAATGAATTATTTTGTACGGTCAATTATGAATAATTCTGATTCAGCGTTTAAGTAAGTATTGACTTTTATTTATGTCAATGTAGAATTTGCACTGTTTCCTGTTTTGACTTTAATTATGGAGTTGCGATGCGCTACATGCGAAGCCTGCCCTTTGTGGCTACTAGTCGCGCTATTAGATACACAAACCTACCTATACCTATCCTTTGTTGCTTTTCCTGCTTCTTTTTTATGTATATGATAGGACTCAGTAGCTCAATTCTCAATTTTTTGTTCAATGTGATATGCTTTGTATAAATAAACTTACTTCACTACATTTAATTTTCATAATTAGAGGGAACGGGGAACGGTTGTGGGTATATTTGTAATAGGACAATTTGTCCCAATGAATTATACACACAAAGCAAAGCCAGCCTTCATAATATAACAAACCAAATGTCACCACAGGCAACGAGAAATGTGACAGATGGTATTCTTACCGATGCATTGTAATAACATTAAACAATAAGCCAAATCACAAATCAACAATATCTCGTTCGCAAACGCTCATTTATTGTCACTAATAAATACGAAGAAAGTTCCCAAAAATGCCCCTTTTTGTACAATATTTAATTTTACGGTGCGCTTGTGATGAAATCAACTGGCTATTGTTGTGTGGGAAATTCCCGCCGTTTGGTGCGAATAACCATTCCAAGGAGGCGTAAGAAACTACATATTTTGGTGATCCCGATGATTTTGGTCGGTTTAAAGATACATTATTTTAATTTTATACAGTTATTAAACTCAAAATGTGGCTCAGCTCAAGGATGTTCAGCTCAAGAATAGCCTCCATAACGGGATTTTTCAGTTCATAATTAAATTGCAAAAGGGAAGGCATCGAGAATTCTAGGCGTATTATACGCACTTCCATAATTGGTACATACCTATCTCATGCTGTCAGTTTATTTGTATGAACCTTTTTTGTTTCCAGACCCACAACTGAAATGGGAATTTCTGTCAGAGCTTATGACTCACGTGGTGCTTAGAACCTCGTATATTCCAATAAATATATCGCTGCCTGTCTGGATCCAGTTTGCCATGATCTTAAATTAAAATGGCGTTTGCCACTAAGCAAACTCTATTATAATCACACATATATTGCACTTATAGCACAGGTTTTCCTATTTTAAGTATCAGTTGCCGTATTTTATTGTATAATGTATTACTTTTGTGTTCTGTTGTTATCTCATTATTGTACAAAATAAGATTTCTACAAAGTGTAATACCTAATGCCAATAAAGATTATTATTATTATTATATATTAATGTAGTATGAGAACACAACATTCAAGTACGCAGCATGAGTTGTAAATTTAGTACCTACGAAAACCTTGTGCCCAATTCTAGAAAACACAATGTCTTTGATTCATCGATCAATTTGGAATAGTGATAACAGTTCAAATACTGCAGACGTAAATTTTACGGCCAGTATGGCGGTTTCTATAAACGTAATACACCTTTACGGACGCGGATCGTCATGTCTAATGTACTAAAATGGGCCTTAGTGTGTTTGTATAAATGGTCCTGAAAATTACAGTGAGCTTCGAAAGCACTCACTCACATTAAATACTGTTTTAATTATCACGATTAGTTTAGCACAGGTTTATTGACATTTACAATATCTTAAACATAATTTCATCCGTAATAGGCCCTGTAATTTTGTTTACCTTGTCACTATGTTCTACAGTAGGATTTTCTTTACCCTTATCCCTCTTATTTTTATTGTCGATTTTTGATTTGTTGTGTGTTGTCTTTATCGTAGGTGATATGTTCATTTTTCTTTCGCACTTGATTTCAGATGGCAACGTTCTCTTCGTCGTTGGAATTGTTTCCGTCGGCTTGCAGTGGCGTTACCTGCTCGTCATTTGTGGTTAGTTCGACGTAGCTGAAGAAACTTGATGGTCTCTGAAACAACAAAAAGGGTTATGGCGTCGGTTCCCGAAATCCAATCGCGAACGATAATCGGACATTCATGTGTCGCCTCAGAGGGGTGTGGAGTACAAGATAGTAACTTAGAAACAATTTTAAGGTAAAAGTTATATTTTAAGTAAAATGGGTATTTGTTCATCGCCAAACATGTCACACCACCACTCTTTTTAAATATATACCTTACATATCCTACACTTTAAACACCTTACTAACCGCAATACTTTTACAATCTGTAATTTATTTATTTTTGTAGGTACTCCTCTATTATTGTCTTGCCTAAAACAGGGTATACGTACGTTAAAAATTGTACATATTTAGCGATGGGAAACAAATTATATTCACGACATTCTGTGTAGACGTGTTCTTCGAAGCTGTCCAAATACTTACACAAGTGGCTGACTATCAGATATAGTCTGTCAATTCTCATTATTTGTCATTATCATTATTTATTTACTCTCCCGGAAACGGCGTACAGCTCGTTGTACGGTCGACCAAGAAAGTGATCCACCAGGATTGTTTTATTGTCATAAAAATTAACCTTAATTTCATGTCATGTAAATGTGAAGACAAAACTTTTCCGAGAATACCCCACACACTTACCTACCAAAAGCGAAAGGCCCCCGATGCTATGATTGCAGTATATTTTTATTTTAGATCTTCAAATATCTATTAAAGCAACGCCAATATTTTCCTTCAACGATTAGGTATAGCCATAATGTAATATAACGTCAACGAGGCCATTTTGGAAAAGTTGTACATACGAAAGAGGCTTCCATGGAGGTCTTCCACTCAATAGAAAGGTGAGAAAACATTTAACTCTTTAATTACAACTTTATTGGGAATCGCCGCTTGCTGAAATGTTTTTAAGTGTTCCAACCCCAATATACCTGCTGTTCTCAGAAGTTCGACAAAGTAAAAAAAAATTAAACAAATGTGCTTCTGATTAACGATTCAATCGACAGTGTGCACATTAAACGTCATTGTGTCCAAAGGAACCGCGTCCGCTCGACGCCTCTCCTCCAAATTGCAACCGTTTCAAATTTTAGAATCGATTTTTCTCGAAAATTACACTATTTTCTAAAAAGATGTGCCAAAAGGGGCAACAAATGACACTTCCGTTCAGGTCTCCTACACAATCGAATGATGAGAAAACACCCGTTCCTAGAAATCGCCACTTGCAAAAAATTTTCTAAGTATTCCGCCCCCTTTGATATACCTACTTTTTTCGGAAATTGGACTTAGTCCTGAAAAAGAAAGTGCCCCTGATTAACGATTAATTTACGAATTAATCGATAGTGTCCAAAGAAACTGCATCCGCTCGACGTCTCTCCTCGGAGCTGCAGCCGTTTCGAATGTTTGAATCGATTTTTCTCGGTGACGACGCCATTTTCAAAAAGAAAATTGCATTCAAATGTGCTTCTATTGCGTTCTTTATAAGGTGGAATCAATTAGGAGGCAACGGAGCCTTTCGTGTGAAATCATTATACATACAAAATCGATCGACATTTTTCTAAGTTCCCGGCCCCTAGAGCCCCCAAGGGCATACCCCAACGCTGATCCTTATCGATGTTCTTACTGTGTTCCTACTTATATTTAAATCACGTGATATTTTCCGAATGCCATAACCTTCTTCACTGAATACTACGATACGAGACCATTATATTTTTTTTCTATTTAGTATTTTTTTTTGGAAATAAATAATAAACAGTTCAATATTTTTTCCAGACTTGTCATCTGAGTCCTGATACACAACGTCACTTTCTTCTTAAAATTTGTTAGTAGAAATATTTTCTCTTTAGTGAACATAGTTTGAAGTATGTCTTAATATAAGACTGCTTTATCTAAAACAAATCTAGTGCAATTATAACAAAGGTTAGAATTGCATACCAATGACGTATTGTTATTCATACACACATCAAAATATGTAGGGATCAAGTATATTTTAGAAGATTGCAATCAAGAATATATTTTACAAAAACTGAATTCATTCATAATTTATTTAAAATGGGGAATTAGGTAGGAGACAAATCCAGAAGATTAGATTTGATTTAAATATATTAGATTTTTTTAGAGCTAAAAATGTTCTTGATCCTTAGACACTTTTGATGTGTATATTTAAAACGTACTAAGTGCAATACGCAAGAAAGCGAGGAACACCTAATTACATTTACGATTTTTGAGGAATTATTGGCATGGTGTGAAAATTTCGAAACTGCCGGTCTGCACTACCGCCTGCGGCCAGGTAAGCGCGGAACGAAGTACACAAGATTTGGTGGGGATTATCCGATCAAATTATATGGCCACACATTGTGGAAAGAGCGAAATTCTATAGTTCTATATTATTACAGTTAAGTAGACGTAAAAAAATTCCATAATGCCGAAAAATGCGATCATAGAGGAGCAAAAAGCCGTGACAATGGACGACAGAATAAGGAATAGTGTTGTCAGCGATAGAATTAGGTTAATTTCTTTTTAATGAATGACTGGTCTGAAAGGAGGCTAGGTATGCCAAAAATTTATTCTTTATATATCGCTGTTATTTTTCGATAGTTGTTGTAAAAATTTTCGATCGTTGTGCACAGTCTCTCTATCGCCTCAGAAAAAAATAATCAAATTTGTGTGTTTTTCTCTATAACTGTTTGTGTTGTCAACAAGTGCGATAAGAGAAAGCGGTGTAAAAGAATACGTAGTGACCAAGATCGAAAAGGAAATGCTCCGGTGGTTTGTGCATATGGAGAAGATGGATTTAGATCGATGAACGAAATTAGTTTACATAAGGGTGAGTAAAGGTCGCCCCAGAAGAAAATTATACCTATGGACCAGATTGTTGATGTCTTGATAATGTGCGGAAAGATTTATGAACATGGATGAAGCTTCCACTTTCTCTTGTATGTCAGTACCAGGATACATGGAGAACTGTAGCCACTACGCGATTTCTAGACTATCGGAGTAATCTTGAATGAAATAAGCATTATCAACCAGGGATAGTTTAGCTTAGCTACTTCTGCTTAGATAAGCTCCCCTTTCGGAGCCTCTTTACTTTAAGGAAACAAACCTATCAGCTTTACTGTAATTTATGAATGGATGAATGAATGAATGAATGAATACCATCTTTATTGCACACTCTACATTATGAAATTGACAACATGGTAAGATTGCATGTAAAATTGACAATAGTAAGATTGGCTTATTCCGAATATCTATCCTAGAAAATGCACCCCAGGGTGGATAGTGGGAAACCATGTTAAATAGATCAGATGTGTGTCTCAATCCACCTCGTCATGTAAATTAAATTGTCAATTGTATGGCGGGGTGGATAATCGAGCGCGCATTTTCCGAATATCTACCCTGAGGTACATTTTCCAGGGTGGATAGTTGGAATACATATGTATGTATTCCAACTATCCACCATATGTATGTATTCCAACAGTGAAGTGTATGTATGTACATAAAATTGGAAAATGGGAAGTAGAGTGGCACTTTAACGCCCCGGCTTTTCCTAGTGGAGGGGAATCTGGGAAGCTGCAGTAAAGTCTCTAAAGTACCACTTGAAAAGAGTACTTGGAGACCAAAAATTTACTTTTGAAGAATTCAGCACTTTGTTGACAAAAATCGAAGCATTTCTGAATTCAAGGCCACTCTGTCCTCTCACTGAGGACCCAGATGAATACTATAACTGTTTAACTCCCGCGCACTTTTTGGCTGGGACACCTACAATGTCTCTGTCACACTCAGATAACGTCGACTCCAGAAATGTCGGTATTCGACGACGTTGGCAACTGACTGAACAAATGATGCAACGATTTTGGAAAACATGGTCTAACGACTATTTATCTCAACTTCAGCGTCGAAGCAAATGGAATCAACCCACTAAAAACGTCAAAAAGGACGACATCGTGCTTGTAAATAAGATAACTTGCCGCCAGGAAAATGGGCCCTTGGTCGTATCATGGATGTCCACCCCGGCGCCGACGGTTATGTTCGTGTTACTACAGTCAAAACTCAATCGGGTACTTACAAGCGACCCATACTAAAACTTTCACCGTTACCAATGAAAACAAACGACACCATGGAAGATCAACCATCAACAAAAACAAACGAAGCGCAACAAAGTAACTCAAAGAAACCTGAACGATATATGATAAGAAATAAAAACTCTAAACGTGTTTTCTACCAACCTGTTTTCTAACATTGTTCACAAGCTTCATAACCATGTGCGCAGTGATAACAAGTTCACGGTCAGCCAGCGTGCCGACGTCAACACAAATTACGAGCTTGGAACCCGAGCGTCCTATATACTACTGTATCGTCGTATATTGGCAAGGTACAAGTTATTCATAACAAATGGACACTACTTATGTACTAGAGGTACAATTTAACTAACTATTGGGAAGGAGTTCGTCGCATCGAAACTTACCTACATGGAGTGGATGATTGGTGTCAGAAAACAGACCCACGATATTGCAAAACTACCCTCAACCAGCTATACCACGAAATGGATATTTTGCAACATTACAACGCTATGCTACTCACCCCGCAAAAACATCTAACTGACAGGAAAAAAACGTGGATTAGTAGATGGCGTGGGATACATAACTAACAGTTTATTCGGAATACTGGATCAACGATTCGCCGAAAAATATAAATGTGACATAGAGGCCGTCCACAACAACGAAAACTATTTACTTGAGCTTATAAAAAACCAAACATCGATAGTCGAGTTGGAAAACAAGATTTTAAGGAAAAACGAAGCCAACATTCCGCAACAATTCGATGTCATTGAAAACTATATGAACCAAACTGATTTAAAATTCGCCAGGATTGAATCAGCTATAGAAACTGCAATGGCCACAAGCTACTTCAACTCTGCTGCTTTGTCCACCTATTTACTTCTGAACAACTTAAAAAATATGCAAGAAATGCTATTTAACACGCTAACGGATGTATATAAAGGTCATATCGACGTGCACCTCGTGACACCGATTAACTTAATAGAACAAATGCACGCCATTGCGGGAAAACTGCCCAAAACTCTATCACTTCCTGTGGACGACATACGCGAAGATATAAAGGACCTATACAAACTACTTTATGTCAAAGCTCGAGTAACTGACCGATATTTCTTATTCGAACTACATATACCACTGATTTCGGATGAAGATTTTACGTTACATCGCGCAATACCACTGCCAGTCAAGACGGCCCAAGGGTACGTTATCGTCCAGACCAGCGCAAGATACATTGCTGTAAACTTTCAGAAAAGTACCTACATCTCGTTTACGGAAAATGAACTACAAGAATGCATACAAATAAAACTTGATAAATTCATATGCAACAAAAATAGGCCAGTATTCAACTTACATAACAATAATATCCCATGTGAAGCAAAATTGATAAGTGGAGTTTAGATTAGCGATAAAATTTGCAGAAGTCGACTTCTGCAAGTCAAAATCGCTGTGTAAACGTGTAGCAAGTTCATTTCTGCAAGTTTTCTCTGTGCATAGAACTTGCTGCAATTTTTATGTGTACACTTTAAATCTGTGCCTCCTGTGATAAGTGATACGAGTCAAAAATCTACATTTTACAGGAGAGCAAAAATAAGTTAGAAAAAATCTAGTGTGCAATCCAAAAGGGCTACAATTGACTGGTTACATTATTTTTATAGATAAAAAAATGCTTCTTTAACGTGCATTTAAAGCTTTTCGTTAAATGTAATATATTCGGAGAAAATAGCCAAAAAGTTATGAGTTGTACCAATTGAAATATCAAATATGAGTAAAAAATATGTGTAAAATAATACAAGTAGAGTTGTATCACAGAGCATCCCTGGCCACCCATATTTTTAAGTTTGTGTAAATGAATATGCAATAACCTAGTAAACCTGTAAACGTTGTTACTATTGCTTGCCGGAACGGTGGAAATGATACTCGGGTGTAGTTACGACGAAAGACAGTTTATTTGTAAAAATCAACTTATTATATACTTAATCTAAACGGGGTCACGCGTGCGTCATCCGTTCTTACGCAGTCACGTTATTCCCCTACAAATACTCCCCCCTTTAATTTAAAAATATTTTTATTACCCAAAAAAAATTTTACAATGGTAGGTATAAGAAAAAAATAAAAAAAAATAGAAATGTACAATCTTATGCTAAACTTGATGACCAGGGGGTGGCTGGGATGGCTTGTGGAGTCTCCCGAAGACTTGCATGCTGCGACGCCAGATGTTTTCTCTTGCCAAATCTCCCGCTCCGTTCTGGGCCCATTTCTTCACCTTGTTGCGGCACAGGTTCCATATGATGTACGCCATGATGATTATGAGCCCTATTATGCCCAGAGTCATGCCGATGGAGGCTTGCATTGCCGTTGTCTGGATTGCTTTCTCCTTTTCTATCTGCTGATTGATGATAACGTGCTCGTCTTTCGCGTACTGGTTGCCCATGGTTGCTTGGTGGAGGCTTGGATGAGTTTGGAGTTTTCAGTTCGGTGTCTGCTAGCCTTCTGATGCTGCTTGTTGCCGGTATATGCGTATATATACTTTATTTTGGTTGTTAGTGAATATTGAATTTGCTTAGATGGCGAATCTAACAACCGGTCGCACCACGCGACCCGACCGAGTGATAGTCACGTTGCTCGATTTTGTAGCTTCAAATGTGCCATTGGGGTCATCCTGATTTAGCAAAAATGCAGGTTTTAGTCTGTCGATCGATACTACTGTAGTTCTTCCGGGCAGCTGTATCTTGAAACATTTTTCGCCTCTCTCTAGGACTTTATAGGGACCTTCGTAGGGAGCGGTTAAAGATCTTTTAACCATATCTCTTCGTAAGAAAATATAGTCGCAATTCCGAAGTTCTTTGTGAATAAAGCATTTCCTGTTTGTTTTTACAGCTGTTGGTTTCGTACTCAAATTTCTCATAGCACTTGACAGTTGCGTTGCGTAATCGTAATCAGTTGTTTCAAGTGACTCATTACTTGTTTTGAAGAAGTCAGCTGGCAATCGTAGGGAACTCCCGTATGTCATTTGAGCCGCGCTGACGCCGCTGTCTTCCTTTAGCGATGCGCGTAATCCCAACATGACTAATGGTAATTCTTTTATCCAATTAGCACTATTACAGGTAGCCATTAAGGATGCCTTTAAACATCTATGCCATCGTTCTTGACATCCGTTCGCCATGGGGTGCCAAGCAGTCGTATGGATTTTATTTATTCCCAGTCGCTGTGATATTTTTTTAAATAAGTCGGATTCGAATTGACGTCCTTGGTCCGTAGTCAGGGTAATAGGACACCCAAAGCGTGACACCCAACCGCTAATAAAGGCATTGCAAATACTTTCAGCTGTTATTTGCTTCACTGGATACGCCTCTGGCCACTTTGTTTTCCTGTCGATCATCGTGACGCAATATTTATAATCTTCGGACAGTGGTAGTGGGCCGACTATGTCTATGTGGACATGTTCGAATCTTTCCGATGCTGGGAATGCGGCCAATGGTGATACAGTGTGTCTGTTTACTTTCGATTGTTGACAGGCGACGCAGGTCTTGGTCCATATTCCCACGTCCTTGTTCATAGATGGCCAGAAAAATCGGCTAGCCATCATCTTCCTTGTGGCGCGTGTACCCGGGTGGCTGAGACCGTGAACTGCTTGGTAGGCTGTTTCACGATACTGCGGTGGTAAATAAGGTCGCAATGTGTTTGTAGATGTTTCGCATAGTACGTCCCTGTGCGAGTTGGGCAATCGGTACTTCTTGAAAGATAATTTTTTATTTTTTACGATGTCCTTCAATTCCTTACATTGCTCCTGGTCATTTACCAGTTGGTCGTAGTCAATGAAATTAGGGAATGTGATTTCTTCGATTCTGGATAATGCGTCTGCAACTGTATTTTCCGGTCCGGAGATATATCTGATGTCAGTGCAGAATTGTGAAATAAAATCGAGTTGGCGAAGTCGGCGTGGAGTGTCGTTATTGGAGCTTGTCTTATTTATTGCATATGTGAGTGGCTTATGATCTGTATATACTGTCAATTCTTTTCCTTCTATATAGTGTCGGAAGTGTTTAATTGACATATATATAGCCAGCAATTCTCGGTCATATGTGCTATACTTTGTCTGCGCCGAACTTAGTGCTTTGGAGAAAAATCCTAAAGGTTGCCATACGCCCTCGCATTTTTGTTGTAACACGGCGCCTGCACAAGACGCCGAGCAGTCTGTCATGAGCGCGATCGATGATTTCATGGATGGGTAGAAAAGTGTAACGGCGTTTTTAAGACTTTCCTTACACTTTTCAAAAATGTCTTCCGTGGCCTGTGTCCATGGTACCTTTCTTTTGTCATTTTTCTTCGAGTTGTGTAGAAACCGATTTAATTCCTTTTGATACTCGGCGGCTCGGGGTATGCTGGTTCGGTAGAAATTTATAATTCCCAGAAATCGACGCAGTTCTATTATCGTCACCGGTTTTGGGTATTTACTAATGACGTCAATTTTCTCTTGGAGTGGTGTTATTCCGTTTTCATCTATGTGGTATCCGAGGAATTCGCACTTGTTTGTGTTGAGCTTAATATTGTATGATTTCAGTTTTTGCAGTACTTCTTGCAGATGCTGTTTGTGCTCTTCTTCGTCGTAGCTCGCAATTAAGAGATCATCGCAGTAACAGTAGACGTAGTCTAAGCCTTTAAGAACCATATCCATGAAACGTTGGAATGTTTGACCTGCGTTTCGTAGGCCAAATGTCATTTTCATAAATTCGAATAATCCGAAAGGCGTTATTATGGCTGTTTTCGGAATATCTTGCCTGGCTATTTGTATAACATGATATGCCTTCTGAATATCTAATTTTGTAAATATTTTTTTGCCATTCATCATGTATGTGAAATCCTTGAGGCCTGGTAATGGATATCGGTCCGGAACAGTCATTGCGTTTAGCCGTCTAAAATCACCACATGGTCTTATTTCGCCGTTTTTCTTATTGAATGTGCAGTGGCGAGGCCCAAGGGCTACTCGATGGTCTACATATGCCGTTATCCATCATCTTCTGAAATTCATTTTTGGCCGCCTTGTATCTTTCGGGATTCAAAGGGCGGACCTTTTCGTGACTAGGAGGCCCCGTTGTTTGTATATGATGTTCGATATTGTGCAATGGTATTTCCGCTTGCAAGTTTGGGTTCATGACCTCGCTGAATTTTTTCAGTATTGCATGGTAGGCGTTTTTCTCGTCAATTGTGTAAATGGTTGACTGCGGCGAAAATGAAATTTGCGTATGCGCGCTGAGTGCAGTGACCTCGTCGCGTAGGCGTCTTGCATGTAGGTCGACTAATAATTTGTTTTTAGTCAGAAAATCCGCTCCAAGTATTGAGTTACGAACGTCGGCTATGATAAAGGTCCATTTGAATTCTCGACGAAGGCCAAGGTTTAGGCACATTTCCGTTTTCCCATAGGTTTTAATGGGCGTTCCGTTGGCGGCGAACAGGCTATAATCGCTCGGTTTTAGTAAGCTCTTCTTTTTGGCGGCTAAAACTGAAACTTCTGCTCCTGTGTCTATCAAAAAACGTGTACCGCTGTTTGAGTCGGTAACACAGAGGCGGCAGGTTTTAATTTCGTTGACACCGAGACCTGCCTTTGTCGGAGTCGGCTCTAGTTTTCCGACTTTATCTTGTTATAATTGCAGTATTGTTTGCTACCGCACTTCGTTGCGTTCTCCTTAAATTTTCTATGATAGAAACATATCCATTCACCCAAACGGCCGTGGGATCTCGAGCGTGAATTTGGCCTGAATGGTCTGCGGTACGGCGAGCGTCCCCTAAAATGCTGATTCTTCTTAATCTCGGCTATCTCTAGGGTAAGTTGACCTATCTTCTCAGTGAGTATAGCGACATCCGGCCGGGAGACCTGGGCCAATTCATGTCTGGGGCGAATATTTTCCATGACAGTATCGGCTATCTGTGCTAATCTGTCAAGATCCTTTACATCGCTTATACTTAGTACTGCGCGGACTGACGGGGGTAAGTGACCTGTCCACATAAGCTGGAGAGTTTCGTCAGGCACCTTGTTCTTAGCGAGATCACGCATTTTCCTCAACAGTTGTGATGGCTTCTGATCCCCTAATTCCATTTCGCCTACAAGCTTCTGGAACTGACGGGATTCTGATTCTTCAAAGGCGCCGATTAACCGTGTCTTTAAAATTTTGTACGCGTCGTTGACCGGCGGTTCTGAGAGGATATCGCTGACTTGCTGGAGTGCGTCTAAACCGAGCTTGGCGACAACGAGATGAAATTTTTCTTCCTCTCCCTTCTTCTGAGGCCTCATTATAGACTCAAACTGGGCGAACCATAATCGTGGATGGGCCACCCAAAATTCGGGAATCTTTGTGGTCAGCGACATCGCTTCAATATGACTAGCGCTCTCTGCCTGTGGCTTGGCCGTGCTCTCCGCTCGCCGTGCTGACGGGGCGTCGTGATACATCATCCTGTGCGCCGAGTAGTATAGGTTATCGTAGTGACTTATAGTGTGTATATTGCCTCTTGAAATTTCGATCGGTGAGACCCGCTTGTGGGAGGCCGATCAAAAATGTGCAATATACTATAATTTTACAAACGAATTTTCCGGCAGAGCTATTGTTCCTGTTCCTTAAGGATCACGTCGGGGTCACCAGTGTAAACGTTGTTACTATTGCTTGCCGGAACGGTGGAAATGATACTCGGGTGTAGTTACGACAAAAGACAGTTTATTTGTAAAAATCAACTTATTATATACTTAATCTAAACGGGGTCACGCGTGCGTCATCCGTTCTTACGCAATCACGTTATTCCCCTACAAACCTTACAACTCAGCGGAATATGTCCTTAGCACTATATTACTAAAACTAAAGTTAATAATAAAATACAGAACAATACCTTTTTTACGTTGTATACCGTTAAAAGTCAAATTTACTTAAATTTGTATCACTTTGCAAAAATCCCAGCGTTAAGATAAATGTGCTAAAAGATACATGTCAAGTTATAGCCCTGTCTAATAGCCACACTTTTTGTGTAAATGAATACAAGTTTTTGCTCAATAACAAAACGTTTATTAAACTTCTCAAAAATCAATAATTAACTCTTTTTTAAGGCACATATTTATTACAATACCTAACAATAACAAGTTGGGATCTTATAATCATATTTTGTGGATAGAGTACAATCACTTTCTATTAGAAACTAGTAGTCACCGAGTAGTCACAGATGGCTGCTCTATTGGCAATTAATGCCGGGGTACCTCATTGTTCTGTTCTCTCTGCAACACTCTTCCTGCTGCATATAAACGATCTGCTGAAACCCGGTATCTATAGGTACGCAGACGACAACACTGTTGTGGAGAGTTACACATCTGACGCGCGAGCCAGCGCCCACTTTCCAGGATGTACCCCTGCCGAGCTTTTAGGCATGACGCTAACCTCCAACGTCAACTTTGGCTCCTATATTGCGTGCAGCCAAGAAGCTGAGAATCCTTTCGAAGGTGCGACGGTATTTCACACCGGAACAGTTGCTCACACTGTATCAAGCACAAGTTCGATCGTGTATGGAATACTGTTGTTATGTTCCTATGGCACCCCAGAGGTGCAGAGGGCCTTGACATGATCACGCCACGCCTTCCTGTCCTCAGCAACGCTCTTGGCCTCGCTCCAGCTTACTCCTGCGGGACGCAGTTCACTCTCGACGGTTCGGCGCCATGACTGAACGGTACGGCCTCTGGCTCTCTTGCCATTTGGAGGTCGCCACTCGAAAGCGATACTGGCATTATTTGATGCTCCTCATTTAATTGTGTGGCCTATCCATCTCCTCATGGCGATTTCTTTGCCTATGAGACACTGGTCAATTACCATAGATCAATATTGCGTATAGTCTTCGGCCAGTAGATACGAGGAATCGACCTGAGGGACTTATTGATGAATACTTGCAGTTTGTATGTCAGACCCTTTGTCATTCTCCACGTCTCACAACCGAAGAGTAACACAGACTTCACTATGGAATTGAAGAGGGAGATTTTGATACGACGAATGAGCACATTTGACTCCCAGATTTGCCTAAGTTGGGCGAACGAAGCCTTAGCCTTCTTGATTCTACTGGCAACATCGTCGTCTGCACCTCCTTGGCTAGTTAACGTGCTGCCGAGATAAACGAAACTGTAGACAGATTCGAGAATTTCGCCACTGAGCTTCAGTGGATCTGTGGTGTTTGACTTGACACGCATGTCGACTGTCTTTCGCATGTTGATTCGCAGCCCTATCGTCCAGTAGAATCACAAACAGAAGCGGCTACAGAAAGCAACCCTGTTTTACACCAGCAGCTATATGCATGGGCGTCCCAAGCTCTTTGTTATAAATCACCCTACATGTACTGCCTTCGTATAAGGCTCGGATAAGTCGGACAATGCAGGCTGGAACACCTCTATTGCGTAGACTTAACCACAACTCGTTCTATCTTCTGGAATACTGCTCTGATCCAAATACCAGCTTGAGGCTCTGGAGGTAATAGAGAGGCGTGCTATAAGGCTCATAGGTGACAACAGGCTGTTTGATTCTCGGCTACAAAGCCTAGAGCATCGCCGCAAAGTTGCGAGCCTATCTGTCTTCTATCAGGTACATTTCGGAGAGTGTGCTAAGGAGTTGCATAACCTAATACCCCCATCGCGTTTTTACAACCAGGAGAACGGCAAAACGTCATCCATACCAGGTGGATTTGCCATTTACGCAAACTAAACGGTTTGCGTCCACTCATAGTGCGAACCGCCAGGATGTGGAACGACTTGCCGGTCTCTGTGTTTCCTGCGCAGTACAGTCTGAAGGTCTTAAAGTCGCGGGTATAGGTACCTAATGAACAAGTGTGCTCCATCGTAGACCACATCGCTGCTGAACATCAGGCAGGATGGTGGTCAAACGCTTGTTCATAGTGATACTTTACTTTACACGAGATCTAGTATTGTAATATCGAACTTCGGAGGAGGCATAGGCAGATAGCGACACAGAAGTTATTGAAACAGAATGAAAGGTGAACTAGGGCTCAGGCAAGCGTCACCCCACCCGAGCCAATTCGTCTTCCGAACCTATCCGAAAGTCATACCGATATTATTTCGGTATACTTACAACCGTTACGCCTCATTTTGTTACGATAAACCATACAGCTATTTCGTGAAACGGTATAATTTTATACCTTATAATTTCATTCATACATTCATTCACTTACGCGTCGACCCATGGTGAATCTCAACGTGTCGTCACCTTGTCACACCCGCGCACCCCCGCGAACTCTCGTGAACGAACTTGTATTACTTCATCATCATCATCATCAGCCCATACTTGTCCACTTGTATTACTTGGCACAGAATAATTACTACATAAATACATTGCAAAAATGGTTGACCTTTAGGTACAAGTTGATACGTATTCCTTTGCGCTTAATATAATAGTTGTGAATAGTGATTTATATCGAGCTGTATCACTTATCACAAATAACATCATCAATATAATTTTGTATTGATAGGTACAAGTCTAAACGTACCCTTTTCTATTGTAAGAAAATTTGGTTCTAAGTAATTCAATTCTAGTTACATCATTAATCCAAAAAAAAAATGTAAAATAAAATGTGGTAATAAATACATTTTTAGTCATACTACAAAGCACGAAAAAATCCTTATTTGCAACTTAAAAAATAAGTTACAACTTTAAATACATCGATTTGCACGTATTTTTTGTCGAAATACTGCTACTTATATCACTTTTCACAAAATTATCTTCGAAACTATAATAGCTACGAAAACGTGAGTTAGATCAAAAAATTCGCAATTTTTTTCTGAATAGATCAGTATAATAAACGTAAAAAGGGTACAAGTTGAGTTAAATCACTTATCACAGGAGGCACAGAAATATAGACGACTTCTGCAAATTTTGCAGTAAAATAGCCGGCCTGTTTAGACAAGCAATAAAACTCGCGATAGAGAACTTCTGAAAGTCATTTACAATAGTGTAAACAGGGTTCAGCAAGCTATATAAGCAAGTTTTGAAACTTCCAGGACTTGACACAAGTCAAATGTGTAAACGGCAATTTTGATATTCCAGCAAGAACTTGAACTTTATTTTGTAAACAAAATAAGTTCTGCAAGATGTTAGCAAAAAATACCCTCCGATTTTAAATGTGCGTGTCTTGTCCTTTCATTTGTTACTCCACTTGAACATATTTGTATAGAGTCGACTTTTTCCCCGACTTTCAGCCCTCATAACTTTTGAACAAATTATCCAATTTTCATTTAATAATATCTCACTTGGACACATTAATTCAAGTTTAATTTTTCATCCCTACTTTAACCCCCCATAACTTTTAAACGGCTCAATCGATTTTTATCTAACATGTCTAAGAACACTCGCCCGTAAAACACCTGTAATATAAAAAAAAAACTAAATTGAAATCGGTTCATTCGTTCGGGAGCTATGATGCCACAGAGAGACAGACGTCAAACTTATAACACCCCTCTTTTTGCGTCGGGGGTTAAAAACTATAAATTATTACAAAAATAATCATTAAAATGATTTCAAATCATGTACTTACTCAATACATTCCCTTTACGAATAAGAGAAGAGGGGGTAAAAAAATATGGACCAAAAAATCGACCGGCCAGATTCACATTAACTACCTCTAGCGCCTGGACCATACTTACTTTTTGGTATTAACAAAAATCAAATTGTTGCATTGTTCACACACTGACATACATCTAAACAGTCTTGCAAAAACTTCTAGAATTCTACTATCACAAGTATTGCTTTATATAAAACTTGCAATGAGTGTAAACTCACATGGAAATATTTAGCGCAATTTTGCAGCAAGTTCTTGCTTACTGTAAACTGTCTGGAAAGAACTTGCGCGATAATACTTTCAGAGCACTTGCAAAGCCAACTTCTACAAGAAACCTTGCACTTGTCGGAAGAATTGGCGAGCGACTAGCTAAGCACCCCTCTGGGAGTAGGGCTTTCTGGTCGCTTGCCAAGGCAGCCGAGGGAAACTTTTGTCGGTCGTCATTGCCACCGCTGCGGAAAACGGATGGCGATTTGGCCCACAGTGCAAAGGAGAAAGCAGATCTTCTGGGCTCTCTTTTTGCCTCAAACTCGACTATGGATGATGGAGGCCGCGCACCACCTTCTATCCCGTGGTGCGGTAGCTCCATGCCGGAGATTGTATTCACACAGCGTGATGTCCGGCGGGAGTTAAGCTCTCTAGATGTCCATAAGTCGAGTGGACCTGATGCCATACCGGCAGTGGTGCTGAAGCAGTGTGCTCCTGAGCTGTGTCCCGTATTGACGCGCCTGTTCGCGCTCTCGTACTCCGTTGGGAAGGTCCCAGCTTCGTGGAAGACCGCCCATGTACATCCAGTACCTAAAAAGGGCGACCGATCCGACCCATCGAATTACAGGCCTATCGCTATAACCTCCCTTCTCTCCAAGGTGATGGAGCGTGTAATCAACACGAAACTCCTTAGATACCTAGAAGATCACGATCTGATCAGTGACCACCAATATGGCTTCCGCCAACGTCGGTCAACAGGTGATCTTCTAGTGTATCTCACACACCGCTGGGCTCAGGCTCTGGAGAGTCAAGGTGAAGCATTGGCTGTAAGCCTGGATATGGCGAAGGCGTTCGATCGGGTTTGGCATCGGAGTCTTCTTTCGAAGTTGCCTTCCTATGGACTGCCAGACGGATTATGCGAATGGGTCGCCAGCTTTTTGTCCTGCAGAAGCATAAAAGCCGTTGTTGATGGCAGCTGCTCTGATAGCATGGACATCAACGCAGGCGTCCCACAAGGCTCCGTGTTGTCCCCTACCCTCTTTCTGCTGCATATCAATGATATGCTGTCGACCGACGGCATACATTGTTATGCGGACGATAGCACTGGGGACACCTACTATACGGGCCGAGCAAACATCCCTCGCACAGCAGTGGAGGAGAGTCGCGAACAACTTGTGTCTACAATCGAGGGACTTCTGACCAATGTTTCCGATTGGGGTAACACCAACATGGTCAACTTCAACCCTACTAAGACACAAGTGTGCGTCTTCACCGCTAAAAAAACCCCATTTACTGTGGCCCCTCAATTCCTTAGAACACCCCTTAACATCCTTAAGAGCCTGAGCATCCTTGGGGTCGAAATTTCCAGCGACGTTCAGTACCGTAGTCACTTGGAAGACAAGGCCAAGTTGGCGGGTAAAAAGCTCGGAGTGCTCAATAGGGCGAAGCGGTACTTCACTGCGAGGCAAAGACTGCAGCTGTACAAGTCGCAGGTCCGGCCTCACATGGAGTACTGTTGCCATTTATGGGCGGGAGCACCCAAATACCAGCTTGGACCTCTTGACTCGGTACAAAGACGCGCTGTGAGGATTGTCGACGACGCCAAGCTCACAAGCGGTATCGAACCTTTAAGTGTAAGGAGAGACTTCGCCTCCTTATGCGTGTTCTACCGCTTGTATAACGGGTTGTGTTCTGAGGAATTGTTCGACATGATGCCAACGGCCACTTTCTACCATCGCACCGCTCGCCGCAGGCGGGGCGTTCATCCACACACCTTAGAACCAAAATGGTCTCGTACTACCCGTTTTCGGAGGCATTTCCTCCCACGTACGCTGGGGTTGTGGAATGAGCTCCCTGCTGAGGTATTCCCAAAGGACTACAGTATGGGGTTCTTCAAAAGAGGAGTGAAGAGGTTTTTACAGGGTCGGCAACGCGTGAACGATGCCCCGGTATTGTAAACGTCCATAGGCTGCGGTAACTGCCTACCATCAAGCGGGCCGCATGCTTGTTTGCCACCCTTGTGGTATAAAAAAAAAAAAAAAAAAACTTGGTCAATAACTTGCGGCCAGAACTTGTTAGTCTAAACTCCGCTATAGGTCATCGTACGACAACACCGTGTGACATAACACATACGTCGTGTAAGGATGCCTGGATCTAGTTGCATTCGCCAAACGCTTGGCTCGCTATTTGTTGCGATACATGTACTTTAAGAACAATATGTGAAGAAGATGTGACGTCACACACTATGACGTCGTCTGGTATGGTGACTGTAGCGCAAGGATGCGTACTACAAAGCAAATACTTAACTATTCATTCACTTAACCAATATAACAGCAAAGTGAAGTTGGATTACAACGTCAACGTGCCTTCATTATCATCACCGATTAACCGAATCGCTAACATAACATACCACAATATACCGCATCTGTACTTTCCTGGAAACCAAGAGCAAGATATCGAAGAAGTCGAGAAGAGACTGATTTATCAAAGGAATAAGGAACAAAACTTACCATCCGTCCTCACTACCCACGATATACATCAATATACTATTTGCTACTTTCTACTGGCTGCAGCTATATTTGCCGCCATCATTTGGGGAGTGGGAAGACGCTGTCCTGATTTATGTAAACTAAAGAAACAGAAACAGAAACAATGCTCACTGCAATCGGTGAAGCCACACTACGAGGATATCGAACTTCGACCGATACCAGCATACTTAGATTAATATGATTTTCGAAGCTGAGCTTTTTCTGCGTCTGTGGTCAGTATGGTCGGACATTGAACTTCTACCGGGAGGACCGGGTTCGAGTCCGGCTACTGGACGTGTACCAATGGGACTCTTTTTCAGAGCCTATGTACGCAAAGCAACGCTCGTACGGTGAAGGACAACATCGTGATGAAACCCGCACACCACAAGGTGTGTGAAACCTATAACGGCGATGGGCTCACCCCCTGTCACGTTGGGTTAAATACGCTTGGTGAATCGTGGGTACTTGCTTTAGCAAGTGACTCTGCCTACCCCTATTTGGGATTAAAGGCGTGAAGTGTATTTTTTTTTTTTTTACTAAGTAATTTAATATGGTTGTGAGACGTGGTATGTCAGAAAGGACCTCTCCCATCAGCTGCAAGTATTTGTTAACAAATGCTTAAGGCGCATTTTGGGAATTTTCTGGCCCCGAACAATAAGGAACACCGACCTATGGAGACTGACAAGACAAAGACCCATCGATGACGAAATCCGGACAAGGAAGTGGCGTTGGATTGGACACACGCTCAGAAGATCGGAAGAGTATCCTCCAAAACAGGCTCTGTCGTGGCAGCCGGCAGGAAAGCGCAAAGTTGGCCGCCCTAGATCCACATGGCGTCGCTCAGTGAAGAAGGAGGCGGATCTAGCAGGTCTGAAGTGGGAAGATCTGGTGGTTGTTGCTCAAGACCGGTCCGAGTGGAAGAATGTTGTGCGAGCCCTATGTCCCTGCTGAGGGAATAAAGGAAATAAGTCAAGTCAAGTAAGTCAAGTAATTTAATATTTTGTAATGGCCTTTCCTTCTATTGATAACTAACTTAATTTTTACCCTTCTTTTGGGGTTGCCAGTATGTATAGTCTCGCTACTGTACATTTTTCTGTTTACGTTGCGTATGTATGTACATACACTTCACGCCTGTCTCCCAGAGGGGTAGGCAGAGACTACAGATCTCCATTTGTCACAATCCTGACATACCCCTTTCGCTTCATCTACATTCATACATATTTTCATACATGACCTCCGGTTTCGAGTACTTTTCACGCCACCTTCGGCCAAGACATCGTCAATCTGTATATGTCCTTCTGGGGCGACTTCTACTCACTCGGCCCATTACATTACCCATAAAAATCTCTTTCGTCAATCGATTTTCATCCATTCTCTCTATATGCCCAAACCACCGAAGCATGCCCTTTTCAATCTTGGTCACTACGTCTTCCTTCAAACCGCAACTTTCTCTTATCACACTATTCCTTATCCTGTCATTCGTGTCACGCCTGGAATAAGTTGGAATAATTCGTAAGATTGCAAAAGGTGATCTTATCGGAGCAATTTCTTCCAGGTAGTTAAGATGCGAATATATTAAGTCTCATGCTGAGCAATTTTTTATATACAGAGTCTCAATGTTCGGAAAAGTAAACAAACAATGACCTCTTCATACAAAATCACATAATTGGTATGAAAGGGGTCCAATTACTATTTCTCTTTCCGGTCGCTTACCTCATCGTAAAATACATATATTTAGCACGATGAGTAAAACAGTAAAAATAAAAAAATAAAATTGAGAGCAGAGGCACTTGCTAAAGCAAGTACCCACGGTTCACCGAGCGTATTTAACCCAACGTGACAGGGGGTGAGCCCATCGCCGTTATAGGGTTCACACACCTTGTGCTGTGCAGGTTTCATCACGATGTTGTCCTTCACCGTACGAGCGTTGCGTTTCGTACATAGGCTCTGAAAAAGAGTCCCATTGGTACACGTCCAGTAGCCGGACTCGAACCCGGGCCTCCCGGTTACAAGGCAAGTATCCGACCAACTGGACTACAGACGCTCTAAAAACAGTCTTTATAATATATTGGCATCTAATAAAGTAGCATCCTATTTAAAAAAAGGAAAACTAGAAAAAATATTTGTAGCACCCTTACCAGCCAAAGGATTATATTAATATCCGCTGACTCGGGAAACTTTGTTCATATTATTATTATTATTATTAATTATACTGTTTTTTTATATTTTTATGTTCAAATAGTTTTTGCGGGAAAGCATAACAAACATCCAAAATAATATTAGTAAGCATTAGTTACTAGATATGTTATATTAAAGAGAAGTTTCATGTTCTTGCATGAAAGAGTAACAAGCAATACAAGATCAGCCCGAAGTTTTGCGTTTAAAATATTAACAGGATATCTATTGAGTTAGTAGTATGCACGGAGTGACTGTATGCGATTTTAGAGCAAAATTGATGTCAACGCTCAACAAAATGCAAAAAGGAGGAGGAAAACTGGACAACCCCTAATGGATGATGTCTGTTTTTTTTTTAATTGGAAACCGAGTTGTAATGGGAAATATCCAATTCGCTCTGCAATGATATGATTTTTTTATTTTCACTGAAGAAGACTTAAGAAAGATATATCGTAAGTTCTGTTTATTATTTAATTTTCCCATCGCCAAATGACTGATTTTGAGAAACGAAATCATACCTACAATAATATTATAATACCTGTCAACTAGTATAATATAAAATAGAGCGGACAGAATATTTGTGTCGCTTAGTTCCTATTTACGTCAATATTGCAATTCATTGAAGTAATGAGAAATCGTAGAGGCAAGGAATGTTCTCAAAGGATATCAATACCAATTAATAGTATTGCAATTACGAACAAGGAATAAAATACTCAAATATCTTTCGAATGATTAGTCAATGAATATTTTCCTTTTCCTGATTGTTTTCAGAAAGTTAGTTTAAAATAATAAAAATTAATTTCACATTTCTGCATAATATTTCTCTTAAAAACTAGTTTATTACTAACAAATTAAAATAAGCAAAATAAAATAAAATACAATAATTTAATGTTATATAAAAATGAAAACAATTTAAATGCTATAAGTAGTAAGTAGCATGTTCTATGAATATACATTACAGCTAAAAAAAATGCATCAGGAACTCACGTCCCGTAATTCGCCGCAAAACCCCCCTGTTTGAGACTTACTTCATTCTTCTCAGTTTTTAGGGATATCTCAGTTTTGGTGCGCAATTTCAGACGCAGGCGCCACTCGCGCAAGTAGACATGCGTGGCCGCTGGCCGGCTGTACCCGCGCCGCCATGTGTGCCACCTTTACAAACATTACAGGAAAATGTTTAGAACTGCAAAAAATCACAAAGAATAAAATCGGACCTGTCATTTCGCACCTATTTTTGAAATTGCACTAACCTTCGTAGAGATCAGTGCGTAGCACGGGGACTAAATAAAACTAGTAGTGCCTACGTGACGTCTTTGGCCGAAACAAATCTGGATTTGGTACAACATAGTTCAAGACAGGACAATCAGTGCCTCTAGCACGAACCAACGCTACTAACGTTAGCGTATCCATTAACGTTGACAATGTATGGGAAAAAATCAGCGCCGTCTGCCGGAATTCATCGGAAATACGCATACGTCAGCGCGCAACGTAAGTTGTACGTAACGTTGAACGTTAGCGTTGAACGCTAACGTTTTCATACAAAATCTTAAGTTTTGGCAGCACGGACAATGTTTGACAGTTCGAAACGTAACGTTGAACGCTAGCCAGCTAACGTATCTATTCACTTTGTTTTCAATGGCGAACAACGTAACGTTAGTAAATTGTGATCATGGAAATAACCGTATAAACCTTCTAGCACACAAAATTAGCCGACCAATACATCAATTTTCCTTCTAGATGCTTCTGTAGAACCCCGTATTCAATAAAACAAACACGCAATAAATATCATAGTTTAATTATTATTTTAATTATTCACACCAACTTGAATTTAGTTATCTCATACACATAGTATAAAAACCGAAATATTAGGTATATTTTAATCACAATGTTCACACTTTTGTAACCTTCATATTTTGCTGCTTCACAATAAAGTCGTCGCTGTTCCACTCAGGTAGAAAAAAAATCTTTTGCAATAAGTATGTAATTTATAGTCTTTTATATTATGTTAGAATAGGCATTATAGTCTGGTTTGTAAATAAAGCAAAAATAAAAGAATCATATCAAAACTAAATAGAGCGAAATTGGTCGAAAACCATTAACCAACGTAGTTAGCCATCTATTTTTTCTTTTTGTTTTTTTTTTGTGAGGGAGATTTCGTACTACTCGTTAAAAAATTCTGATAAATATTTTTGCAATGCGCTTTGAAATCGTTTATTTAGTGTTACAACAAGCTTTCATTGGCTTTGTATTAATAATTGAATTAAATAGAAGAATTACTCGTTTCACGTCAAAACAATGTGAAATTTCACTTTAAAATTTTATTAGTGAACATTTTGTAAATTTTCTAAACGTGTATAATGTATCTCGATTCGTTGCGAAGGACGTTGACCTTCGAATAGACGTAAACGTCAGATT
The DNA here is from genome assembly GCA_012932125.1 of Conopomorpha cramerella. Classification (NCBI taxonomy): domain Eukaryota; kingdom Metazoa; phylum Arthropoda; class Insecta; order Lepidoptera; family Gracillariidae; genus Conopomorpha; species Conopomorpha cramerella. The sequence continues at coordinate 28,214 of SJJU01070258.1, forward strand.
TTGGTTCGTGCTGCCATTCGTACTTGCGAATCGCAAACGTAGCGTTGGAACGTAACGTAGATGCGAGCTGCGTAGCGTTGGTTCGTGCTAGACGCACTGGTGTAGGTATATTGTCATCTAAACGAAGAGCTGAACTCAGCTTTATAATGACGTTTGTTATTGTTTGTTAGATTGGTTTTTATTATCTCTAAATTATTATTGGCCTGAAGATTTTAATAATATAGAATAATACCTCATGATTAAAAAAAATAGGTAACCATCTAAGAGGTTGTCTTGCGTCCAAATACCTGCCAACTAAAAGTTTCTTGCATATTATAATTTGTTTTGCAAACTTCGTATTTCAGTAAGAATGCACATTTAAAAGTTGTATTTCAGAACTGAAAAGAAAAATTGCTCCACTATTTAGGTTTAAAAGGGAAAACTGAAGGATGCTGCTAATTAAGTATGTACCTTACCTAACTATGTATTTTAAACTATAATTATCAGTATCTCACAGTGGTGTCCTGATAACAACTGTGGAGTTAACCTAGTTTAGATTAAGGTAACGTGGTTGGTGAAATGTTCCGGAATAGTAATTAGTAAGTAGATACACCAAAAAACAGTACTTACCTGGTCATTAGCTGAAGGATTCGGGACCGCCATCCCAGATTCCTGTACGTCAACGCCGTCATACGCAATGCCTCGAGGTCGACTCGCACGCTATTGTCGGTTATTGCATATCTGAGCGTCAGTCGAAGAGCCTCCCGATAACGTCTGGCAGCAGCTCTCGGTAGACCTGCGTGTATTTGATACTTTAATGAACCCGTATGCATTCGACATGCACGAACTTTGTAGTTTTTGGTTGTACTGTAAATTACTGTTGAGTACCTACTTCTGGCTATTTTTAATTTTGCTGGATGATATAAACAGGGTGGTCCGGAAATTCGTGGATCAAACGAAACAGGGTGATTGATGGAGTTATTCTGAACGGAAAATACTATTAATACATCAATGAAATACCAACATTTTTTTCTACAGTATGGCACTAAAGTTGATTTATACACTTTTTTATCCTGGACATTTTTTATTTAAGTAACCGTTAGTATCAAATCAGTATGTTATCAATAAAAACATATGTTTTTATCTATATTTCATTATCTATTTAAGTTTTACGGCAATTGACACCAAAAATAGGTTCTTTATATGACACAAAAATATCTGTTGGTATTTTGCTCAAGCTGTAAAAGTATTCGGTTCAGAATATGCCCATCTATCACCCTGCTTCGTTTGATCCATTATTTTCCGGGCCACTCCGTATATATTTTAATCTATATAACTACTTGCCAAACGGTGGCTATGAAAGTATTGATAAACCAGTCATATTAAAGAATCCGTAAGTGTCACGATTCAGCAGTTCAGGGAATCAGGGACATTATGTGTCCGGCTCGTTGGGGCTTTTTATGGAAATCCCACTTTTTCCTTGTACCTAAAAGTCTAGATACCTTTAGTACCCAAAATTCCTGAAATTCGTAATGTCCTAATGAACTTACGCCTAATAAAGAAAATAACAATCGATGTACAGTTGAAAATAAAGTTTATTAGAAGATAGCAGCACTAGTATTTTCGTAGCTTCTTAAATTAAATCTTACCTACTTTCTGAAGATCGGATCCCGAATTGTCATAACTAACCCTAAACTTAACGTACGTAAGTCGTTTCAATGTAATTACGTTTTCTAAAAATGAAAATGGTTGTTTTTTATATTTGTAGTCGAAACTTATTTCGTTCCACTATTGACCGCTATATTTTCATCATCATCATCAGCCCATATTTCAGATAAATTAAGTAATGTTATGAGCATCGTCTCTCTGTCAATGTGACGAATCTGTAGAAGTCCTTGTTTCCTTTTCCTACTACTACTATTTTTATATGGGCTTGAGTCGAGCCAAATGGCAAAAAATGGAAGTCTAATGTGGATGGATAAATTAAAATAGCAAGGTATAACAAAATTCATGCATCCGACAAAACGATGGTAACGACCTCAGGCTGACGGGCAAGTAATTAGCTACCAGCAGCGCTTACACGTATCCACTCACTGAATAACTTTACTTATTAATACGCACATTATGTTACAAAGAAATTGGTATTTCCAAAAAATTTTAAACACATGTTTAACAAATTTTTATCTCAATATTTACACACGTAAATGGGAATTAAGATCTTCACCACAGTCACTTGAAAAAGTAACGTTACTATTTAACCGATAAAAACCTGGGTCGGGGGCTAATAGTGTATATACAGTCGGCAAAGCTGCTCGATCCATTGAAAACATCGAACGTTAAAACCCGGGCAAACGACCGGCTAAACAACGTTACTGCATAACTAGTTATAGCCGCCAAGGCTTATCAATGTACGCAAAATACGGACAAATTGTGCTATACATGTCAACTAGTTAGCAAACACTTAATTCTTTAATACGGCGGAGGTGAGTATTCCTGTTTGATTATGGTCATGAAAATCGTATTGTATTTCTGTGGCTTTAGATTTATATTATTTTGATTATATAAAAGAGACACAAATCCATTCCATAACCATTACAGAACCGCAATAGGTGCTAATAATGCTATTGGCTCTTACCTTTACTGTTCAACCAATTTCCATAAAGTAGATAATGATTGTAGTTGTTTGGCTCCATTGTTGTCAGTATTCTTAAAATTCGCTTCTTATCTTCATCGGATTTCAATGAAAATAGTTCAACGTAAGCGTGAACAAAGTAGGGATTGAGCGTAGTGCATGCCTCCAAAAGCCTTTCAGCTTCAATCAGGTTGCCGCTTTTTCTAGAGAAAAAATGTACCCTTGATTAATATTACTTTAGGCGGATTTTGCATACGTACTATCGACAAAAAATATTTACTTATTATATACAAAATAAATTGATGTTCGTTAGTCTCGCTAAAACTCGAGAACTGCTAGACTGATTTGGCTAATTTTGGTCTTGAATTACAAGAGGAAGTCCAGGGATGGTTTAAAAGGTGTATTTCATCCAATACACGGGGTACAAAGGCGCCTTCCTATCGCAAAACAAATGTTTGCCGAGACAACTAGTCTCTATTATATAAAAATAAATAGATGTTCGTTAGTCTCGCTAAAACTCGAGAACGACTGGACCGATTTGGCTAATTTTGGTCTTGAATTACACGTGGAAGTCCAAGGAAGGTTTATATATTTAGTATTTCTTACAATAAACGTGGTACAAACGCCATTTCCTAGCATCATTTCCTACGGCAAAGCAAATCTTTGCCGAGACACCTAGTTCATAAATAAAAACACTACAATGTAAACTGCTATTATAGTTTTGACGGGCCCCTTAGTGTGGTGGTCAGTATGTCTGCCTCTATTCCGTAAGGTCGTGGGTTCGATTCTCAACGATGACAGGTACTTACATGATGAGCTTTTAAGTGTGTGTTGTTATATAAATATTTATTAGAACTAAATTACTAACTGACCGATGTCCTGACCGAAGGTGGCGTGAAAAGTACTCGAAACCGTCAGGATCGTGACAAATGGAGATCTGTAGTCTCTGCCTACTCCTCTGGGAGACAGGCGTGAAGTGTATGTATGTATGTAAATTACTAACGCCCTTATAATAACTACGCCAAATAACTAACTAACGTTTTTTCCATAATAGTGTTACGCCTGGGGGTCAAGAAACGGCGATTAGAATGCCTTAGAAGTGCATCGAACATTCGAGGTCTAAGGAACATTCCAGTATCCAAGTCGACGCATACAAACCACTATACAGTGCCTATATGCTAAGAGATATTTATGGAACCATCTAGAAGTCTGTACTTGGATACCTACCACCAACGACTGGAATGTTCCAGAAGAAGGAATCAATCATTTGCGGTGTGAAAGTACAACTACCTTTATTTGTTTATACAAATACCAGAATTGTATCCTGTCAGTATAGGTATTCGAATGTAATAGAAAGATCTCGAATGGTCGGTGGAAGTACGCACAGATCATTCTAGTATTCCAGTCGCGGCACACATACGCAATAATGTCGTACATGTGTGAAAGAGATACAAATAGAACCTTCTAGTAGTCTCTATACTTGGTTACTAGCGACGTCTGGAATATTCGAGAGCTATATAGAAACTTCAGGTTTCACATACCTCAGAATGTAGTAGAAGGATCTCGAAAGATCGAGAAAAGTGTGGATTGTTTCGGAAGCACATAAGTCAGTAAGAAGTAAGGTATCTGCATGCCAAATTTCATCAAAATCTGTCCCCACGTTTTGACTTGTGATTCGCGGACAAACAGACAGACAGGCAGACAGACAGACATTTTTTGGTAGCAAATAGATATACGCTACCTTTTTTTTGTAAAAAGAATCAATGTACAGGTTTAGACCCTGAACAGTTTTATTATATGTAATACATATAGATGACTAGCTGTGCCCGCGACTCCGTCCGCGTGTAACGTAGTGTCTTCGGGTAACAGTTTTATTAATTAAGGATAATTATTTTACAAATATGATACATACATAGGTAATTTTGCAATATCGCGTTCCAAGTAAGCTACACGTTCATTAAGGTACCTGCGTACCAAATTTCAATTTTATTTTTTTTCATACAAAAGTTTTTTTCCGCTAACTCCCGTTCCCATGGGAATTTTCCAATAACCTGTTGCACCTAAGCTTTAAGTGTACTAAGGTACCTGCACCCCAAATTTCAAGCGTCTACCTTGAGCGGTTTAGATTTTTCATATAAACGTTTTATCCCGTTAATTCCCGTTCCCGTGGGAATTTTGAGAATTCCTTCCTTAGTGCACCCCTACAGTATCTAAGCTACGTCCATTCCAAATTTCAAGTCCCTACGTTTAGCCGTTTGGGCTGTGCGTTGATATGTCAGTCAGTCAGTCAGTCATTCAGTCAGCTTTTCCTTTTATATATTTAGAAAAGAGACCATACATTTTTAGAAATTGCAAATATAGACAAACAGCAGCAATGTTGTAACCGTCAAAGTATTTTTTTTTTGTAGGTCGGTACTCAGTGGGATAGACACATATTGTGGCGGTAATGGCGCTTGTGTACCTCATTTTCAAGTTGCTGCGACATAGACGCGTCCTAGTAACTATTTGCTAAATTGGTATACTACTTTTTCGATCGCAACAAAACTTCCTCGATCGAAATGCAGCGCTACATCTAAATCGACACTTGGTCAAGTTGCAATATGGAATCGTAACTGCGCCAAAACTTGCATCTCGTGGTATTCTAGTAATATTTGACAAGTCGCTGGACCGTTGTCTCTGCGACCAAATGACAGATGATTACGATAGACTTGCAGTTTTTAATAAGTTCCTCAATTGTAGTGTTTTCGTAGTTTCGTATTTTCCCTCTGTATTGAATGCGTGAACGATAAAATTATATATGTCCAACATGATGCGATTCATGTTGTTAGGTGGGGTAATTATCGCCGATAATGATCGGCGGCGACGAGTTCGTCTATCTATGACTATCCCCCCCCCCACCCCCCTTATCAATAAACGCGTTGTAACTTATACAGAAGTTATTACAGCTCTACTGAAACTGGTTACGATCTATTTGTCATACAACTGGCAACTAAAGCTGAGCTAGTATACCTGCGGAATAGATCTAGATAAAATATAATAATAGATTTAAATCAAATAATAGGCCATAATCTTTGATTGATTGTAATTTTCATTATGAATGAAAAAGTTTAAACAAATCGAAAAGAAAAAATACGTGTATCGTATTTTTTGTCTATTTTCATATGCAATAGTAAAAACAACACCAACAAAAATATTCATATCGTCAATTATCAATACTCAATGAATTGCGGCTGATCGACAGTTGCCAGTGTTATTGCGGTTTTCTGTTGATTTTGAAGGGGTAGTTTGGGCTTAGTTTGGTTGAAAATTAATTAGACAAGGTATTGCGTTGCAAATTTCCAGCATGTGATTAAAATTTTTGTTTAATAAAAAAAGAATTTTGAAATTGACTCTACCGTTCACATGTGATGCCGAGACCAAGGGAAATAGGTATCAGCCTATTACGTCCGCTGCTGGTTGGGCATGGATACTTTTTTTTGTAGTCTACCATTTTTTTCATAAATGTTGTTGGCAAAATATATAAATGATGGTGGCCATACATGTTACGAGAAATCGTTACGATCAGACTGTACAATTCGAACGGTACCGATAAATCGCTAGGTGTATGTTATAAAACTGTGCAGTTTTGTCCGTTTTTTTAACACTGTGCAGTTGAACGGAACAATACAAAAATTTCAATTGATTTATCGGAATCGTTCGAACTGCACAGTCTGGTCGAAACATGTATGTGCTTGTTCAGTTTAGTTGTCAATTGCAGTTCGGGTAGACGTGCGCACGCGTCATGGCGTCTCATCGCGAATGCTTACAAGAGTTTATTGCGTTATATCGCACTGAACCTTGTGTCTTTGGAACACTAAAGGCAAAGAGTATCATATGCGTGACTTAAAACGTTCCGCGTACTCGAAATTGATTGAAAAGTTTTAAATAGTAGATTCTAGCAACAACTGATAAAACGTCGTCTGTCGATGCCATCGGTGACACGTATGCCTCTGCTCCGTTTATTGTACCGTCTGATCGTAACGACTTCTCGTTGCGTGTATAGATTGTATGTCATGTACGATAAACTGTACCGTTCGAACTGCACAGTCTGATCGTAACGATTTCTCGTAGCATGTATGGCCACCATTACACTGGGAATATCTATCGATTTTGACTGAAACTTAATTTCTCACTTGCGTGTGAATCGACCTTGAACGTTTCTTTTCTTACACATGGGAAAATAAAATATAGGTATTTCTTTCTTACCGTTCTTTGAAGTCGCTGTAAATGTTAACACTGAGACGCTTTGTTACGGAATTCGAGTCACACTATTCCAATTCGTCGTTTCTCATGTTAATTTGCCAAAATCAATTCATAGTGTTTGAACAACGCTACTGAGAAATTAAATGAAAATAAAAGCTGGTTCCTACGTCAAATAGATACGGTAAAACTGATCTTAGTTAATATAGGTGGAATAGTTAATCAACGTTCGTATTACCTGTAACATACGGCGTTCAGTATCACTATTGCAATAAGTATTGATAGCTAGTGTATCCGACGAACCTTGTACTGCCTTAACTACGAATATGAATATCAAATGAATACTGCGTGTATAAGGGCCCCGAGCAATGGTCTTAGAAACGTTGTTTCAAACATTTTTTTTCTTCTCCATGCAAAGTAGACAAATTTTTGCCTCGGGAGATGACATTTTGTATGAGGATTGAATTTTTTTTTTAATTCTCAACATTGTCGCCATAGTAAAAGTCGCCAACAATGTTTCTAAGACTATTGCTCGGGGTCCTTTTACAGTCTGTATAACATCCAGGGAAGCCCATGTTCAGGACTGGGTGTTATTTTTTTTCTTTCATATGAACTTTCTGCTGACATTAATATGAATAATAATAAAATAGTTTTAACAAAAAAAGAACCGACTTCAACCCGTAAACTTAAAAGTAAAAAATTAATTTATTTCTTACAAAGTAATACGTATTTTCATTTAAGTTGTTCAAGAAAAATACCTAATTAAATAACTATTTTAAAATATTGAAGTCGGTGCCAAGTAAAACAATATTTATCAATCTTTCTGACGATTATATTCATAGTTAGTAGGTATATTAGGTTAGTATCGATTCATATTTTTTTCTCATACTGTTATTGTTTTGATTTATTTCAGTAGCTTGTAATTACTTAGTTAGCTTGTTGTAGTATTTACTTGGCACCGACTTCAATATTTTAAAATAATTATTTAATTAGGTATTTTTCTTGAACAACTTAAATGAAAATACGTATTACTTTGTAAGAAATAAATTTATTTTTTACTTTTTAGTTTACGGGTTGAAGTCGGTTCTTTTTTTGTTAAAACTATTTTATTTTACGATTTTGAGTGATGGGTCGACCGAACAAGGATGCTCAAGGAGAAAAGAAGAAGAAAAAAAATTAAGACCTTTATTTTTTGATTTTTACTTTTTGTTTTTGTAATGCATGTTCAACACTATGGATAAATCATAGTACCTACAATGCGACATTGCTTGGTAATGATATCTAGATGACATCTTCGTTAGTTCTTATTCTGTTAGTTGGGATAAAATCTAAAGTACTGAATCAATTTCGATAAAATTTTAATGGGATCATCTTGAAAGTAAACCCTATCGAATGCAAAAAGAATTTTCAAAATCAGTCCATAAACGACGAAGTTATCCACGAACAAACATAAAAAAAATAAAATCTAAAGTACTGAACCAATTTAGATAAAATTTTAATGGGACCATCTTGAAAGTAAACCCTGTCGAATGCAAAAAGAATTTTCAAAATCGGTTCATAAACGACGAAGTTATCCGCGAACAAACATAAAAAAAGCATATATACGGTCGAATTGAGAACCTCCTCCTTTTTTGAAGTCGGTTAAAAAAAATAGCTAAATCGTTTCAGCCGTTCCGGAATTATGCGCTTACCAACACGTACATTTTTATACTATAGGTAGATGAATAGTGAGTGTAATAATTAAAAAAAATATTATGCTTACTTGTAAAACATCCCCAAGTTGAAGTGAGCGTTGGCATGGTATTGATTGTGTTGGATAGCCTGAAGAAAATGATCCTCGGCTCCCTCGGCCTCCGTCAAGAGTGTGCCCAAGTTGTTATGGGCACTCACGTACGTTGGCCACAGACTGTGTACAAAAAATATAAAATAAAAAATACACGCCTCCAAAAGCGGGTTATGCAGAGGCACATGTTTAGCAAATGCTTACCGCGTAGTATATTTGGATCGAAACTGTCATGTTGGTACTAAAACTGACAGTTCAGACCCAGAAACAGGAAAACTAAGTTACGAGTTAAACTCTATCAAAATTGTTATGTATATAAGTGGCCGACGGATCATACTCGTTATTCCTCAGTTATAAAGAGATTGTTTTGTAAATCAAGATCCTTCCTTCAGTAGGCACTATTTTCCCCTTAAAAGTTGCAGTAACTTAGCTCACTTCACGTGGTCCAGCCATCCTGGCGTCAGACTGGCGGGCCACATGTACGAGTAAATGCTATTTATTCTTATTATACGTAAGTACCAATTTATTTATTTATTTAAAGCTTACAAAACGGGCTTATAGCCCAACAAATATAATAATCAAACATTATACACACAATGTACACACAATGTACTGGGCTATATCCCTAAGCATGTAAGCATGACATGCATTAAATTAGAGGGCTTAACAATAACAAATTATAATTAGATTGATTTCGAATATCAATTACAATAGTTAGTAGTAGGTAGTTTATAAATTACGATTATATAATAATAATTAATAATTGTGAGATGAGATGATGACTTAAATGAGAAGAAACAGACATTTATGATATAGGCAATACCCAATCAGCTACTAAGCAATTCATATAATTGTTATGTTTATATAGCATAAAAAAATAATAAAGTTTAAGAATAATTTAGTTTAGTTTAAGAGCTACAAAATGACTTTTTTCATGCATTTCTTAAATGTAGACAAGTTATGATTGAATATATCCAGAGCATGATTATGACGATAGGTACTCCTGTGTAGGAACTATCGGTTTATGTAAAGAAACCTCGTAAATGATTTGTACTTATCTGAATATTTCAATAAAAATCGTTGCTAAGGATATTTTTTACTAAAATGGCTATAACTTTAGTGTTAATGGAGCTAGCGAAGGTACCAACAATAGGCTAACTTATTTACAGTTATTTTTCTTCCCAAAGTTGCCGTAACTTGGTTTATTCCATCATGGTCCAGCCATCCTGACGTCAGAATGGCGGGCCACTTGTAAATGCTATTTATTATCTTTTTACGTAGGTACCAACTATTCTACGATAGGTACTAACTAGTACCATGCTGGTACTAACTTTTCGTTTAAGGAATTACTGAAAAATGCAACATGGTCCAGCCATCCTGACGCACACAATATGTAGACTACAGAGGACATACTTCCGATACGTACAGAACCAACTCTGGAGTAAGTCAGGGCAGCAACCTCTGCCTCTTTGAGTTTTTGCTGCTTAACGATCTACCAACGGTGGTGGAGAATGCGAAATGCCTTCTTTTCGCCGACGACTTTAAGTAATATTTCCCGATCCAAAGCGAAGAGGACTGCAGCAGGTTGCAAGAGGATAGAAATAGAACACAAAGTAAATCAGCTGACAGAAATTCTGACAGAAAGCCACAATAGCGCCTGCCCACTGACAAAACCTCCTGCAATAAAACAGGAGGGAGCCAACTACTGGGGCAGGGAGCTCGAAAAACGCAGACGACAGATGAGAAAACTCTTAAATAGAGCCCACAATACAAACCAGGCTATAGACTGGGACAAATACTATGAAGCAAAAAGCCTCTACAAAAAAAGACTACGATACTGGAAAACTAATTCCTGGAGGAAATTCTGTGACAACATCGAATCTAACAACGCAGCCAACAGGGTAAGGAAAATCCTCACAAACCAACAAACCCTTAACACCGGGTCACTGATCAACCCAGACGGTACACATACCAAAACCCCTGAAGAAACGGAAAGACTACTAGTCTTGACGCACTTCCCAGGCAGCCGAATAGTACAGACGCAACCACGTCATCACTCTACTCCCAGCATCCCTGACTATCCAGTAAATTGGAATCTCGCGAAAATAGTCACGAGCAAAGACAAAATCCTGTGGGCTACGAAAGGATTCCAAGACTATAAATCTCCAGGAACTGACGGAATTTTCCCGGCCCTCTTCAAATGGGGTGGAATGCCCCTTATTGACATAGTGGCACACCTTCTATGTTCATGTCTAGCCCTAGGCTACATCCCAACAAAATGGAGAGAGGTAAAAGTGAAATTCATCCCGAAACCGGGTAAAGAAGACTATTCCAATCCCAAGTCCTTCAGGCCAATCAGCTTAACCAGCTTCCTTATGAAGACGCTGGAAAAAACTATGCGACAGGGAATTAAGGAACACGACTTTAAAAATAAACCCGATACATCCACACCAACATGCCTACAGCCAAGGGAAATCCACAGAGTCAGCCCTACACAATGTTGTAGGAAAGGTGGAAGAGGCACTCAGAGATAAAGAGAGCTGCCTTGGTCTGTTTCTAGACATAGAAGGAGCCTTTGATCGCACAAACTTCAATTGTATGACAAAGGCGCTAATCAAACACAAAGTTGAACCTACACTAGTGGTTTGGATAAAAAACATGCTAAGCAGCAGAGTCATCAAACTCTCGACCAATAATAGCGATACAGCATTGGTATCCAGAGGATGTCCGCAGGGAGGAGTCCTGTCTCCTCTGCTATGGAACCTAGTGGTGAACACTCTCATCAAAGAATTAAACGACAAAAACTTTTACACAATAGGCTATGCAGATGACCTCACAATCCTAATCAAAGGGAAGGTCACTAGCACTATCTTCGACGTATCCAACACAGCCCTACGAAATGTAGAAAGATGGTGCAACAATAATGAACTTTCGGTTAATCCATCAAAGACAATAGCCGTACTATTCACAAACAAACGAAACCTAGGAACTTTCAACCTGCCCAAATTCTACGGAAAAGAACTCCGGCTCTCAACAGAGGTGAAATACCTATGTCTTACCCTAGACAACAAAACTTAACTGGAGTAAACACATCACCAAACAAATAGACAAAGCCACTTCCATTCTCTGGCAATGCAGAAGAATGATTGGAAGGAAATGAGGTATATCCCCTCGGATCACACTATGGCTGTACAAAACTGTAATACTACCCACAGTAAGCTACGGGGCACTAGTATGGTGGCCCAAAACTGAATTCACCACAGTAGCGAATAAATTAGACAGACTCCAAAGAAAGGCCTGCATGGCCATCACTGGATGTATGAGAACAACTCCAACGGCTGCACTCCAAATGATATTGAACCTGCCGCCACTCAGCCTGGCAATCCAACGGGAGGCAACGGCATCTGCAGCTAGACTATACAATCTAAATCTACTAACTATTACTGATGTTCCACACATCAAAAATTATGACAGGCTCCTGGAGAAGGAACCAATGGCAAGAGCCCCAACAGACAAGGTGACCAGACAATATCTTTTCGATAAAAGATACAAAATTGAGCTACAAGAGACCCCGTGGGAAGGTCAGAACACTAAAGACCTAAGAATATTCACAGATGGGTCAAAAACAAAAACAGGCACAGGAGCGGGCACTTTCTCGGAAGACTTCCACATGAAAATTGCTACCCCGCTAGGCCAACTGAACTCTGTGTTTCAATCAGAATGCGTAGGCATAACAACGGCAGCAAGGGCGATCATGAGAAGGAAAGTACAACACCAACCTATCCGAATACTCTCGGATAGCAAGTCAGTACTCCAAGCTCTACAAAGTTACAGCACAACATCAAGCCTCATCCAAGAATGTCACCAAACATTAAATGAGGTAGGTAGACATAACAATGAAATAACACTCCAATGGATCAAAGGACACAGTGGATCCTTAGGCAATGACGCAGCAGACGAATTGGCCCGCAGAGGAGCTGAAACTACAGTTATCGGCCCTACACCGATAGTTCCCCTACCGTGGAGCTGGCTACAGGGTGTCATAGCAGAAGACACAAGAGACAAACACGGTAAAGTATGGCACGACCTAACCACGTGCAGACAAACCAAATTAGCACTACCGCATATAAACAAACAATGGTCTAATAACATTATCAGGCTAAACAAAAAACGACTAAGGCTTGTAGTCGGTATAACAACCGGCCACTCGCTATTAAATAAACATCTTTTTAATTTAGGACTTACAGACAGCCCACTGTGCAGAGCATGCATGGAGGCAGAGGAGACAGCAGAACACATCTTACTGGAGTGCCAGATTGTGGAAAAATACAGGGCGACTCATCTAGAACAGCGACGATCCCTGCAGGAGATCATCAAGGACACGAAGGGTTTGTTACGGTTCCTCGAGGAGCTGGGGTGGTTGTAGTAGCGCCACCCAAATCACGCACAATAGGCGCACTGGACGTCGAGTTGCGGAAACGCCCCGTATCATCTACATCTACATCTAGACACAATTTCTATCGCATAACTTGAAACTTACTTCAGTGCTTCTCGATAATGCTTGATAGCGTCGCTTATTTGCCCCTTTTCCCGCAGGTAGTTAGCGAAGTTGTACTGCAGCTTTGCATTGTTCGGTAACATTGCTAAATCCGCTCTACAACAAATAAACACTGTATTAATCATAAATCTTAATGTGTAGGTATAAATTTAACAAACAGTCTGTTAGTATACCATTTCTAATCTGAAAAAGAAACTACCGAATTAATGTTCGTTAAATTTGTCGCTTATGTATTAGAATTATATTATATTATCGTTTTGATCTCCTCAGAGACATGTCAAATTTGATTGTTTTGCACGTTAGTATATTTTATGTCCATAAAGTCTAGGTACTGTACCTACTATACACACCAAAAGTGTTAAAACAAACTTAAACATAATTATGAGCTGTGTACATAATTACTATGTTTGTCACCATATCCTTGAACTCGGAGAGAAATTGTGTTCAAAATGTATAATTTACTAGTAATCTACCTCTTTCACTTACGTTTTATAAAATATGCCCCAGAAGAAATACATACTTAATGGCATGCCTCCTAGATACTGAGTCCACTACTCGTATAATAGGTGCTACGAGTAAGACCTGCAGGCCTAGAAGTCGCATCAAGAAAGACACGACATAGAACAAATTTGGCGGCAATGTTGGGAAATTAAAAAAAAATTATCTCCATACAAAATGTCATCTCCCGAGGCAAAAATTTTCTATTTTGTATGGTGATGAAATATGTTTTTTTTGCGTTTCCCCGCATTGTCGCCATAATAAAAGTTGTTCATATTGACGAGCCCAACAACGTTTCTAAGACCACTGCTTGGGGTCCTTTTACACGCAGTATAAGGAACAACATTTTCACAACCGGTGATATTGAGAAATTCCGCATAGTAAGACAGTGTTACCACAAAATTTGCCGAACGGAATTCGACATCAGTTACAATGTCCTAAAAAGCCGTAACAAATGTAATGACAAAGTTAAATCTCACAGCGAATATACACTGCGATCGCGATAACATCGCACGGTCTTGGTACGGGGTATGTACTTAGCAGACGTCTCGTTGATATTAGAAATGTCCATCGAAAACGAGCATCGAAGCAACAAGTTGTTTGACTAAAAATACGATCCCACCAACAACATTCTGTAAAAAAACTAGTATCGATGGACCTGCTTGTTTATCTTTCTTGCTCGCCTTTACATAACATATTAATGAACTACGTAGCTTTATGAAAACAAAAGTAAACGTTCCGGGTTCGAATTAATTTCTTTTACTGGCTAAAAGAATCGGGAAGAAACTGGCATCACTTCAAATTGCCACTTTAATTACAATATCTAAGTACATATCATTAATGAATGAATGCATCCCTGACTGGTGAACAGCTTAAGGGCTAAATGATAATAACACTAAATTTCAAATTATCATGATGAAGATAATCATCAACCCTGTAGTGAACATTACTTATTAACTGTTTCTTTACAATTAACTTAATTTTTCCCTAAGACAACTCAGTTATTAATGCTGCGGGTTTAGATTTCAGCGTTGAGTGTTTTTCACTCGCCAATTATATGTTTCTCTTTCAAATCTTTCATCTCAAAATAAAAACGTTTAAAATAAAATTGTCTAATCACAAAAGAAGCTGTGAACGTTCTCTATAAATGAATTTGGCATTATACAGCCATTTCACCCGTGCGAAGCCGGGGCAGGTCACTAGTTCCATTAATAAAGGCTTTCTTTATAGGCCCTTCGATTCCCACGGCAGGACTTTGTTACTCCCTGAATATTTTAATAGCAAGTCTTAGATACGTCGTCGGGGGTCGTCTGTGGTCCTGTTGGCCGGATACTTGGCTTGCAACCGGGAGATCGCGGGTTCGAGTCCAGCTAAGGACGTGTACCAATGGCATTCTTTTTCAGAGCCTATGTACACAGCACAACGCTCGTACGGAATACGCATGGTGAACCGTGGGTACTGCAAGTGCCTTTGCCTAATCCGCTCTGGGATTAAAAGGTGGAAGTGTATTTAAAAAAAATACTATAACAACATATCTCTACCATTGCAGGGATATCGTTAATATACACCAAAAAAAGAAAGGTCCTAGTATTGATCCCTAAGTCACACCTAGTTATACTTCAGAGCCGCCAGATCTAATTACATCAATATTCACATATTGCTTGCGATTATTTAGACAAGAATTTATGATTTACAGATCAGCCACACCATAATTTTAACTTTTAACCTAATGTTTTTCAGCCAACCTAATTAAATGCATCTTCTTTGTCCTCCCAGCCCCCTGCGTCAGTTGCTGCTGACAATTGAAAAATACCGTTTCTTTGATTTATCAACCCTCGTCAGAAATGTTTTATTCATTTATATGAATTTCTGTCACATATTTCTTGAGAATTAATAAAATGTAAAACAGCATCTCAGACTCAAAATACGGCTGCAAGAAAAAAGATCTTTGTTTTTTTTATTTGGCTTAGGTATGTCGGACGTCAATCACAATTACAGCTGAATAAGGAACCGTCTCATTTTTGAAGTCGGTTGATTAAATAAAATGGACACATAAATAAGGTAGCAAGAAGAATTCAATGTTAAATGCCCGGTCCCAGGAGTAAATTTTGTCACCCTTCTGTTATCATCACCTCCTTGTGAAAAAGGTTAGGTAATTTAACTGTGTTTTCCTCCTTGAAGAAGTGACAAAGTAAGAAATCAATTTAACGCTGTACCAAAAATACGAAATACATCATTTGCAAATATATTGTGATGAAGCATATTTTGCATACTGACATACAAACTAAAAACAAAATACACATACTTCAATAATGTAGCTCGGTCCTTCCAGTCGCCGTTTCGTCGGTATGTCTTGGCCACCTTAGCAGCTGCTATGATGGCAATAATCAGCACGAACACTGCCTTAGGCCAAGGTTTGGTTGGCCAGAGACGTTGGACGCAGTAAGCAGTGAGGATGGCGCTGCCCGCGCTACGGATGTACGAGGATAAACTTAGAAAATTGGAATAAATGGATACTATTATTAATAAATTACAGCCACAAATCTATCATAATATCGAGGTAGCCTCCGCACCTGACTTCAATAAAAATACTTTGCCCGCATAGCATCTTCTTCTGTATCTCTATGGACGTGTACACAAGAATTTATTACAGACTCTTTCTTGGCGATCAGATGTACATTAAAGTATGATTGTGTAATAGAAGAAGCTTAAAAACATTAGATTATTACATTCAACGACAATGATGCAGTCATGATTGTGTCCGTGCGGCTACGCATCATCTAGTAGGTAGTGTCTATAACAGCGTCTGAAGGAAAAACTCGAAAGCGACTTAATAAACATAGACCCAGTAAAGGACTACGTTTCGAGCGCACCGGATGCGACGTCAAACATCATACCTACAATGCTATTTACTCACTATGATAACTGCGTACTCAAACTCGCTTCTAAGAGGATTTTTCTCGAACAATGCATCAGATTCCTCGATTTATTACCTTGGAATGTAAAGAACTCGTTCAGCAACAACGAAGCCGACCGTAAGCAGTAAGTTAGTGGCAGGAATAAACGGAAGCACCATCAGGAGTAAACCCACGACTGCTGGCTTATGCTTTTGGGTCTGCGAAAAGAATTGATTTATTAAAATAAAAAAATAAATACACTTCACGCCTTTTAATCCCAAAGCGGGGTAGGCAGAGGCACTTGCTTAGTAAGCAAATGCCCACGGTTCACCAAGCGTATTTAACCCAACGTGACAGGGGGTGAGCCCTTCGCCGTTATAGGCTTCACACACCTTGTGGTGTGCGGGTTTCATCACGATGTTGTCCTTCACCTTACCAGCGTTTCGTTGCGTACATAGGCTCTGAAAAAGAGTCCCATTGGTACACGTCCAGTAGCCGGACTCAAACCCGCGACCTCCCGGTTACAAGTCAAGTATCCGACCAACTGGACCACAGACGCTCGCTATTTGATTTATTATTTTTATTTATAAAACTCACAATAAAAGTTAAAACTAGTTGGCGTATAATGTAAACTTAGATCAGTTTGTCCACATAAAAAAGCTACATACATACACTTCACGCCTGTCTCCCAGAGGGGTAGGCAGAGACTACAGATCTCCATTTGTCACGGTCCTGACATACCCCTTTTCGCTTCATCTACATTCATACATCTTTTCATACATGACCTCCGGTTTCGAGTACTTTTCACGCCACCTTCGGTCAGGACATCACCAATCTGGTCTTTATATGTCCTTCTGGGGCAACCTCTACTCACTCGGTCCATTACATCACCCATATAAATCTCTTTCGTCAATCGACTTTCATCCATTCTCTCCATATGCCCAAACCACCAAAAAAGCTACTCCAATGAATATTTCATCACCATGATACAGTAACTGAGTCGTGGTGTATGTATGCTTTGTCTACTCAAGGCACATTGTCCGCTAGGATAATAATCTTAATACTAAGATAATTTGCATAAAGGATTTTGCAGACATTAAAAGGCAATACAAAAGTTAAGTTTATATAAGAAACTGACAGGATGCTAGTGAAATCGGTACCTAAGTTGTACCACTGCTCTTTAAGTTCCAAGCACATTGAATAAATGTTAGAAAAGTATAAATAAATGTTAGAATGTACTTAGCTCACCATGAACAAAATCGGCTGTGCGAACTGTGTGCCCCGTACTCGGTATTTGGCAAAAATATAACAAAGTACGGTTAAATCGCAAAGTTGTTTCCAATAACTGAAATGGGCACATCGCACACCACGTCAAGTTGCATAGACACCTCGCTTTGACCTTAAAAGGAGTGGATGTCTATATTGGTAACTTTACAATACTACAAGCAGTAATTATTTATGGTCGTGTGTTTTAGGGCCAAAATTTTACGACAAGAACGCTTTACAAAGCACTCGCCCAAGTTTAGCATCTACTAAATTTATTTATTTATTTTATTTAATGCTTTATTGCACCAACAGTACAATGGGTGGACTTAAAACTAAAGTATTCTCTACCAGTCAACCTCACAACATGGGAGAATCATAGGTGCGGGTCAGTATTCATAAAGTTGTAAGTGAATACATTAATAACTTAAGTAGGTAGGTAAAACAGAATAAACTCAATAACAATCATTTATAATCACACACCTACGTATGCACATAGTATAAATATAAATTAACACATACATACATACTAAAATAAATATATAAAATGACACATAAGAAGTTATTTGGAATACTGTTGGAGAAAATGCTTCTTGAGAAGATTTTTGAAAGAAGTGCGAGTTTGAGTGAAGGGAATTTCTTGAATTTCCCTTCCCACTGACATCAGTGGGAAGGGAGTTCCATAGGCGGACAGCAGTCACGGCAAAGGAATTAGACATGAAGCCGGATGTATGGGTGGGAATATTTAGAATAAGGTTGCTGGATGAGCGAAGATTACTGGTATGGTTAGATGCTAAGAAATAAAATGCAGTCTTTAGATAGTTGGGTATTTGAGGGTCAAATAAAATACTATACAGAAGGCAAAGTATTCTATGCTTTCTGCGTTCCCGCACTCGTAACAATTTAACCTTTACACGGTACGGCGAAATGTGGTCATATTTTCTCAAACAGTATATAAATCTGATGCCAGTGTTCAGAAGACGATCCAGTTTATTGAGGAGTTCCTCAGTAAGATCTAGGTAACACACATCAGCATAATCAATAATGGGGAGAAGGAGGGAATTCACCAGGGATATTTTAGATTTCTCAGGGAGGAAGTTTTTGAAGCGGATAATTGAGTGAAGAGAGGCGTAGAACTAACAAACTCAATATGAGCCCTCCAATTCATCTGACCATCAATAACTAAACCTAGATTGGTGGCAGTAGGTGTAAATACTATAGGAAATCTATTGAAAGACAGATGTAAATTGGAGAGGTCAATCTTGTTTAACTGTTTCTGACTACCAATGATAATTGCTTGGCACTTGTCGGGATTGACAGATATGCCATATTTTACAGACCAGTTGTAGATTGCATCCAGATCATTTCTGACAAGTATCAAGATTTTATTGATATCGTCTGGTTTTCCGGTAGCATAAAGCTGCAGGTCATCCGCGTAAAGGTGGTAGTGAGAGCGAAGATTGGGAGTGAGCATGTGGATAAATAATGCAGAGAGAATAGGAGAGATAATCCCACCTTGTGGTCCGAGGTCGCACTAGTCCGATACATCCTGACCAGCACGGACGGCTTGCTGGCGACCACGGAGATAGGAAGAGAACCACTTTATGACCGAATCAGAGCCCTTAAAGTGTGAGAGGACGGCCAAGAGGATATCGTGGTCCACGGCATTGAATGCATTACTGAAGTCAATAAGCACCATTACCGTGACCAACTGCTCTTCTTTTGCTGCACGGATATCCTCTGTGACCTTGAGGAGGGCCGTGGTCGTGCTGTGGTCACTTCGAAAACCATATTGAAACGAATTAAGTAGGTTCTCCCTTGAAAGAAATTCAGTAAATTGACATTTTAAAACAGATTCTAGAATCTTAGAAAAAATGGAAGTATGCTAATGGGCCGATGGTCCTTAAGAAGAGTTGGATTGCTAGATTTCGGAAGGGGAAGAACAAAGGCCTTACGCCAAATACCTGGGAAGGTAGAAGTCCAAAGGGAATAGTTTACGATGCACCTGATAATAGGTATAATCGGTTCCGTGATGTAGAGGACCGTTGATCTACTAATGTCATCGCAGCCCACCGCATTGGAGTTAATGGAAATGAGAATTGTCTTTATGGTCACAGTGGTCAGAGAGAATTCAATACACGGGACTTTAGATTTGGGAAAGTTATTAATGGTTTCAATTGTGCTGGATTTTGTACTGGGTTGAAGAGGGGTCTGAGTTGAAGAAAATAGCCGTCTGTACCAGGTTCACAGAACTTAGGGAGTTTTCGATCTCAAGAGCGCTAAGTGCATCATTAATTGAGTCCTAAGTTAGCACAGGGTCCAAATCATTATAGGACTAATGACATATCAAAAGCATAGAAGGAATTAGATGAATATAAGCTCATTAGGCATAGTAATATAATGCCTAGACAGCTTCTTTTCATTTTAATACCTATCTTAGTCTTCAGTAACGTAGTTCGGTATTTTATACATAACAATTTTGTAGGTTTCGAATCCGTAAACCTTCACAAGTACGTTTAATCCTTATAGGCCGTAATTACGGACAGATGTCACTGGGCTGATAGGATGATGACGTAAGTACACACACATATAACATATTAAGTATTCAATAGGAGATTTTATTTTAAAATCACTTACGTTGATGTCGAGAAGACACTTGTAGCAAAGCCAAATCATCATCGCAAGAGCGGCAAATGTGACGAGATTCCTGTGATCCCAGGTGCTGGTGATGAGAGGTATCGAGCTCATCTGCCAATCGTGGCTCAGACTCCACGGGCAGAGCAGAAGCCACCAGTGAAATGCAGCCAGATAGCAGAATGTCCTCAACCTATTGGAAAACAATTAGGTATATTACGGCCGGTCGTAACATACAGAGTGAAAATTCACGTGACAGGATTCCCTAGAGCCACATTCCGAAACTTCTCTCGGACACAAATGAGGCCGTCAGAGCTAAAGTGCCCTAAGCTACAATTTTTCTTATTCCGGATTAAGTACGGCAATTTACTAAAAACATGTTAAAGTAAAATCATTAATATTAAAGAATCCATAATTTTAATAACAATAAATAAACATTTGGCCAAAAATAAGCTTCCGTAAAATATCTACACACATAAGTCAAACACATTATTCTAAAAACCCCTATTGCTCCACACTGATTGGTGTTGGGTTAGACCACTTTAGCGCTGACGACTTCAAATGTTTGCTGAACTAACAATTGTCGTGCTCTAATCGTGTTTTTGTGAAAGAGACAGACTACGTGCCCTTAAAACCTGATTATTGCTTCAAAATACGTAGTCCATCACATCAGTGTTCTGAAGATAACTAGCTGACCCGGCAAACGTTCTTTGCCTATATACCGGGTGTATCAAAGTGTTGCAGAAGGAATTAATCAGTCTATATTATAATGTGCATAAACCTTAAATACTAAGGTCAGAACCGCCTTGGCGCTATTATTATATGTTTAAATAACAAAACGATATTTATAGATCACTTTATCGATATAAATGTGTCTTATCACTGTTCAATGTATGACCGTAGACGGAAACTACTAAGCTTCCTAGTACTCTTATTAGCGAAATTATCTAAGTTTACATACTTACTTGGATCGTTATATGTGTAAGGCCCTTGTTTGTTGTAAATAAAGTTTCGGTTTCAAGATCGTACTAGGTATCGTAGAAAGCAGAACACTATCCATAACACAATGATTTCCTGCTAAAACCCATGAACTAATAAAGCAATCTTAATTACTCCTATATGTTAAAACATGTAAGTAAAACGAGTTTTTCCCTTTTTTTCGTAACTATGGTTATTATTTACTTTCTACATACTTATTTACCTTTGATTTGTCAAAATTGTCGCTGGTATCGAATCAACATGACTATCTTTTTGGTCCGATCATTCACATGAAAGTAGGTAAGTAATTAAGACCTTGAATCGTGCCCATATCGATGCTGTTCCTCGTTAAGAGGCAATTTATATTAGAAGAGTTTCTCGTACCTCTGCCCAGAACCGAATCCTTGGGAACGCCATGCGGTGTCATGATTTGGCGACACTAACCGTCTCGGCCAAGGTATATGGACTGTATCCTTTATTCGGTGTAGGACAGATTCTGTTAACGCCAGATTCTGTTCAAGTTAGATACTTTTTACAACAGATTCGGTTTATTTTATTTATTTATTTATTAGGACCACCAACAGTTACACACCTTAACTTAAATTTACTTAACATATGCACATTTAGGGTATGCGACCAATTACAGGTAGCCACAGCATGCAAGTTAAATTTATTTACAATAAGTAAATACTAAAACTAGGTGAAATAACGACTTCAAGAGTAAGCCATAAGTGCAACAAGTGATAAACAAAGTGTGACAAAATAATATGTAGGTAGTTCAAGTGTTAACATTGTAGCGAATCTTTAGCTTATACAGTGCAGATCTAAAACTTTCCAGCGAACAATGAAACATATCAATATGAGGAGAAGTACGTATAAGATTATTGTGTTCCAGGCACATTCTAGCAATGACAGAGTTCGTGCCATAATTGGTTCTGTGGAAGCCAGCTGCAAACGGACGAAAGTTTACAATACGAGTTTTTCTCATAGGAACTGTATAACAGATTCTTTTAACTAAACAGGGACTGTCGCAAAGGTCACGTATGATTTTAAATAGGAAAACTTGGTCAGCTATCCAGCGACGATCCTGGAGCGTAGGGAGTCCAAAAAACTTTAATCGGGACTCATAGTTCAGTCGCAAGCGCGCCGCTTAGCGCACCGGACGTGCTATCTTGACGCGAGATTATCTCCGTGACGATAGGCCGCAATAGCTTCCGATGTTTTGAAATGTGCAAATTGCAACATAGTGATTAATGAAGTACTTGCGTTTGTGAAAAACAAAATAGATGCTATGGATGAAGTGTCGTTATCCCAGATATGTACGAGTGCATTTTCGTCAGAAGAAATACTAAGTGCCAAAAAGCTTCTTTTTGATACCATACCTTCATCTCACCGTATGAAGCTCCGGAAACGTGATGGGAAAACGGCAAGAGATATCGACGAAATAGTTACATTGTTTAAAGAAAGCAAACCTGAATATGTACCTATATTTGTGGCTCGTGATTTGCAGAAATTACCGCCGATTACATTTGATCATGTAGATATTACAAGGCTACTAAAAGATTTATTGAAGTTACAGCATGAAATAAAAAATGCAAAAGAGCAATTTGTGACAGTGAAAGAATTCAATGAGTTAAAATGTGAGCTTGACAGTTTGAAACAAGCGTCCCTTGTGAACTTCTTTGAGCGTAACGTGAACATGAAAAGAGGTGGACGGCGACCAGAAATGTACGACAGTGGACCCATGGGATTGCAGAACTGCTCGCTAATTGAAGAAAGCGTACAACATACCATCTCAAACGAGACAAATACCGTGCTTAGTAGCACTTTGAAAAAAGATGAGGGTAGTATACAATCAAAGCGTCACATTTCTAACGACTGCGAAATACCACCGACAAAACCGATAACACCCGCCGAAAGTGCGCATGCAATGACGAATGTGTGTGAGATGACAAATTCACGAATGTGTTCCATTGACGCCGCCGCCGCCGCCACCGCCGCGATTACTAATGAGTGCGCGTCTCCTACAACGAATGCGTCTGAGCATTCAAAATCGCCAATGTCCACGCATATTAATGAAAATCATAATCTATTGATAGAAAAAAGTATGACAACGGCTGATATCGTTTCTCAGCCTGGACTTTGGCGGCCTATTTTGAGGTCTGAAGAATGGAAAACTGTTCAAAGAAAAAGGTTGAGAAATAAGCTAGTCGGGGCTAAGGGTAAAGCTGCTGAGGGAAAATTTAAAGCGGCGGATAGGAAAATTCCCTTATTTGTTTCCAACATTGATAAGAAAACTAAAGAGAGTGACATCACAGGACATATATTTGATAAAACAAGTTTAGAAGTGTCTATTAGGAAAATAAATATGAAAGTGGAAAAAAGTTACGATGCGTATAAAATATTAGTACCAGTTTCGAAACTCAGTTTGTTCCTGGACGAAAACTTTTGGCCAGCTGGAATCCTTTTTAGAAGCTTTGTTGAATATAAACGAATGGAGTAAATGATCAGACTGAGATGCTGCTTGTTGCTGTTTACTGATTTTGTACATACTTACCAGGATGGGGACAACTAATACGGAATACAATCGTTTAATTAAAATGGTTAGCTTTAATTGTATGTCGCTGAATCGGTCTATGGGGTGTGTTAGGAGTTTGTGTAGAACCGGGGACATAGTGGCTCTCCAAGAGACGTGGTTACTTAATTTTTTAAGGAAACGCGCACTGACATGATATTAAATGTTTAAAACGGCTCTTCGCCCGATTGTGAGTCAAATTGACTCCCCGACTTACTACTTGGCAAAGCACGTTGCACCGGTACTACAGCCATTAGTGGGCAATACGTCATCTTTTGTAAAGGACTCTTGCCATTTTGTTAAAATTCTGGACAGTTTGAAGCTGGAACAAGACGAGATTATGGTAAGTTTTGATGTCGAGTCATTATTTACTAACGTTCCCATAAAAGACTGTCTTGAAGTGGTGAGGAGCAAGTTAGAGTCGAATAACTTACCTCCAGACCTCATTTCTCTGCTTGAAAATTGCCTAGACGGCAGTTTCTTCCTCTACCGGGGCCAGTATTACCTCCAGATCGATGTGTGGCTATGGGCAGCCCTGTGGCGCCGGTGTTAGCCAATATCTGGATGGAATATTTCGAAGAGACAGCCTTAAGTCGCGATTCCAGTCACGTCAGGTTATGGAAGAGGTATGTGGACGATGTCTTCTGCATTTTCAAGGGAGACAGGCAAGCGGTGGATCTGTATCTTAAAAGAGATAGAAGAGAACAGGACTCTGGCTTTCCTTGATCTAAAGATTATTGTTAAACAGGATGGTACTCTTGCACACACAGTCTATAGAAAACCCACTCACACGGACAGGTATCTTCATGCTTCTTCTCACACCATCCACGACACCTGGAGTCTGTTGTAACTTCGCTTACAAACAGAGCCCATGACCTATGCGACCCTGAATACTTACAGAGTGAACTACATCATGTTCAGGAGGTACGTGAGGTGAGAAGACCCAGGCGTGCCAAGAAGCAAAAACCTTTGGAAGCGAGTCGGCAACCAGCATTTATGCCTATGAAAGGGATTACGGATAAAATTGGAACAGTACTACAGAAATACTCCATCAAGACTGTATATACACCGTTGTCCAAAGTAGCAAAACATATGCGCACTCCAAAGGATACCATTCCATTTAGCACGCCTGGAGTGTACAAGGTTGACTGCAGCTGTGGTAGTTCCTATATTGGCCAGACAAAACGCAGTATAGCGGAGAGGACCAAGGAGCACATTGCAGCTGTAAAGAATAGACAGATCTATAAATCCGCGATAGCTGAACATCTCCTTGAGAGCGGGCCAAACCACTGGATAGAACTTCACGATCCGAAAATCCTATCAACAGAACGCCGATATTATCCCAGAATTGTGCGTGAAGCGATAGAGATAGATAAATACCCCAATTTCAACCGAGAGGACGGGTATAAATTATCATCGACGTGGAAACCAGTGCTGAACAAAATTAAACCTCCCGCGGAAAACAGATCAACTTGTACAGCTGATGTCGTTAGTGTAACGTGTCGAAACAGAGACTTTTTGAGGGTAGTTCCGGATTCGCAGCCAACCAGTGAACGACGCCGCCGCCGTACTCCAGTCAGCTCGCGACAACGACACATGTAACTGTGTCGAAACGTCGGGCAAACAACGAAGGTAAGCTGAATGCTTGTCTTTGATTAATCTTCGCGCTATAATACCCGTTTTAAACATTTAAGACGTGGTTACTGCCACACGACACAGGAATCATTGGAAGCATCGATCAGGATTTCAGCTATACAGGAAAATCAGCGGTGGACACGTCGTCTGGCATACTCAGAGGGCGACCGTTCGGAGGTGTAGCTCTTCTGTGGCGAAAAAGCGTCTTTCCATGCGTCACAGTGCTGATGTGTAATAGTGTTCGCCTATGTGCTATTAAAATAAATTCAAAATCTTCGACTATGCTGGTGTTCTCGATATACATGCCGACGGATTCTGCGCAGAACCTAACGGAGTTCACGGAGTGTATGAGTGAGATTAGTGCCATAATCGAAGCAAGTGAGTGTGAAGCTGTGTTTATTTTGGGAGACTTCAACGCGCATCCTGGTGAGCCTTTTTATAATGAACTATTAAGCTTCTGTTCAGACTTTAATTTGATTTGTGCGGATGTAAAGTTACTGGCCGATGACACTTATACTTTTACTAGTGATGCTTATGGATGTAACAGGTGGTTGGATCACTGCGTTGTGTCGGAAGTGGCATGGATGACTATAAGTAGTATAAAAGTGTTACATGATGATGTGTACTGGTCAGATCATTACCTCCTTGAAATTACAACTAACTTAGACACACTTAAGCCAAAAATAAACGCGGGGTGTATCTCGAAAAATAAGGTTATATGGGGAGATCGTGATCAGATGCAAATAAATAAATATAGTGAATGTTGTAACGAACGACTAAAAAACATAGATTTCCCTCATGAGCTGTCTTCGTGTTGTGATAATATGTGTCGAAATTGCAAACATAATTTAATCATAGATACACTATATGACAATATTGTAAACATATTGACCGTTGCAGCGGTATGCAGTTATACTTGTAAGAGTTCTAGGAAACATCTATATATTACTGGATGGAATAAACATGTTACGCATGTGCACCGGGAGGCTCGGGTGGGTTTTCAGGAATGGGTAGCTCACGGGAAGCCGTCTTCGGGTTTTCATTATGACTATATGTGTAAGACACGCAAGATATTTAAGTCTAAGCTAAAATGGTGCCAAGACAACTAACAGCAGATAAAATCGGTCATTTTGGCCAGCCACCATTCAGCTAAAGATTTTAAAATGTTTTGGAAAGAAACCAGCAAACTGAATCCTAAACCGAGCATCCCGGTAAGCATTGATGGTTGCAGTAATGCCAGCGAAATAGCTAATTTATTTAAGGACTATTTTAAGGTTCAGCCTGCACCGGGGGTGGGTTGCGCGGCAAATGGGTCGGAACCTGATAAGAAAAACTATTGTGTAAGTGTAAATGTAACATCAAAGTGTATCTCATCTATTATTGCCAAGATGAAGTGCGGTAAATCGCCGGGTCACGACTCACTCAGCATGGAACACCTACGGTGGACGGGTGTCCACCTTCCCAGAGTGTTAACTATACTATTTAACCTCTGCATTAGACACTCATACTTGCCAGCTAAATTGATGAGAACAATAGTGGTACCCATAGTCAAAAATAAAACTGGAGATCTTTCAGATAAGGGTAATTATAGACCAATATCGTTGGCTACCATTATAGCCAAGGTATTGGATCGCGTATTAGACTAGTAAGCACTTAAACATACATGATGCTCAATTTGGGTTTCGACCAGGCATGTCGACGGAGAAGGCGGTGCTGTGTTTGAAACAAACGGTCGGGTATTACACTGGGAGGAGGACGCCCGTACATGCGTTGTTTTTAGACCTATCGAAAGCCTTTGACTTGGTTTCCTACGACTTGCTCTGGAGTAAACTTTCGAATGACACGGACTTACCCCCGGAGTTGGTTGATCTCTTCCGGAGTTGGTATGGAGGCCAGACAAATGTTGTTAGGTGGGCAAATAGCGAGTCTGAGGTGTACAGGCTGGAGTGTGGGGTGAGACAGGGGGGAGTAACCTCGCCCAAGCTCTTCAACTTGTATATTAACCAGCTGATTGTGGGGCTCAGTGAATCCGGAGTGGGATGTTCTATAGATGGCACCACCATTAATAACATCAGCTATGCTGATGACATGGTGCTTCTGTACCCCACGGTCAGTGGGCTTAATAAAATGTTAAAAATGTGTGAAAGTTATTCGGTGGTTCATGGGCTTAGGTACAATGAAAAAAAAAGTGAGGTAATGGTGTTCAAAGCGGGGAAAAAATCCTACGACACACCACCTGTCAAACTGTATGGTGTACCTCTCAACAGGGTCAGTAAATTTAAGTACCTCGGTCACTGGGTCACTGAAGACTTAAAGGATGACCTTGATATTGAACGAAAACGCAGAGCGCTGTCGGTGAGGTGTAATATGTTGGCCCGCAGATTTGCTCGGTGTACGAAAGAGGTCAAGGTGACCTTATTTAAAGCCTTCTGCCAGACCTTTTACACCTGCAGTCTGTGGTCAGCTTTACCCAGAAAGCTTACAACGCTTTGCGAGTACAGTATAACAATGCCTTCAGAATTCTGCTGGGGTTGCCTCGGTACTGTAGTGCGTCAGGTATGTTTGCTGACTGGCATACAGATGGTTTCCATGCCATAATGCGGAAACGAGCAGCATCACTGATGTGCAGGGTGAGAAGCGGCACCAGCAGCGTTCTGGCGGTGTTGGCTTATTATTATTATAG